>VZQC01015297.1:1109859-1335482 GCA_009823505.1 Rhizomys pruinosus | reverse complement strand
GAGAGGGAGAAGAGGGAAGGGGAGAGGGGGAGGGGGAGAGGGAGAAGAAGGAAGGGGAGAGGGGGAGGGGAGGGGGAGGGGGAAGAGGGAGGGGAGAGGGAGAGGGGAGAAGAGGAGGCGGAAGGGGGGAGGGGAGGAGGAGAGAGAGGGTTCAATCCAGGGTCTCACACTGGGCCAATACCAAGCCCCCGTTCCCTTCTTATTCATCAACCTGGTAGAAATGGTAGAGTAAAATATGGCTGCCAGATAGAAGATCAACATAGAAAAACAATCTTCATTGCTATGCATCAGCAATGAACTAGCAGGAACCAAATTATTTAAGATGTCATCACCATAGCTCAGAGAAAGGCTTAAACAGAATCTATTTGTGAGTTCAGGGCCAGCCTGGTCTACAGAGTGAGTTCCAGGACAGCTGGGGCTGTAGGGAGACTCTGTCTCAAAAAAGACCAAAAACAAAAAAACCACACAATCTAACACAGCTGAGTCTTCATAGTGAAAGCTACGAAACAGAGGTGACCCAGTGACTTCATTAAGTGTGGAGACCATGTCCATGGACTAGAGCATGCACCACAGCCTATCTGCCGATGCTTCCCTGGATTAGCCAACAGGATTAACCCAATTCCAACTGAAGACCAGCATGAATTGTAGGTAGAGATAGCTGATTACAAAATTTGTATAGAAAAACAAAGACTTGAGAATGGACAAATCCATTTTGAGAAAGAATTCATTTAGAGGGGTCACATTACCTGCTGTCACTTTTAATCTATGGAGAGTTATTTCCAATTCCTGATATAACGATCTGGTTGGATTTTGAAATTGTCAGATGCCTTCATCGCTTCCTTCCATTTTCTTTTTTTAGGGACGGGAATCTCTAAAGTGTTCACCTTCTATGGTCCCACCATTGTTTCTATGATTCCTTGTTTCTCAACAGGGAAAAATTCTGAGAAATGCAGAATTAGGTAATTTTGCCACAAGAGAATGTACATACACAGACCTACAGGCACAGGTCAATCACTGGACATGCATCTTGAGATAATCAGTGAATACATGTGTATGAGGGGACAGCAGGTCGAACACAGAATACTAATTTATAGCAAATTGATTTTTTATGAATATAAAATAGCAAGTACTGTACATATAACAGGTATTTACTGTCATGACTGGGCTTTTATAGGCCTGGTAGAATAGCAGGTTTATTTATACCAATATCACCATGATCATATGAGCAATATGTTGCTACAATGTCACCAGGTAAAAGGGAATTGTTCAGCTCTATCATAATCTTATAAAATCTGCATCATACATATAGTCCATCCTCATGCAACATATGACTGTACTTGCCTCCCAGTTTCAAAGATCCATGGTTGGACTGGAAGTTTTTCCCAGGATGAATTATATTCAAGTTTTGCCAATACACGATTTAGATGATGACGTATGGGACTTTTGGAGTTTATCTTGGGGTTTTTTTGACCTAAGTTAATGGTGCAGGGATATGACCTTGGGAGATGTTGGAATGGGATGAGTATATTTGTAGGGATGTTGAATGTGGATCACTGAGAGTCAGAGGACAGATTATAGCAGGGCAAATTCACATCTGTCTCGTTGCTGTGAAAAAAATATCTGACAAAGCAACTTAAGGAAGGAAGGTTTATTTGGACACATCTATAATATAAAATGGGGATATAGTCCATTATATAAGGAAATTTCGGAAGCTAGAATATGGTGTAGCTGGTCAAATTATGTCCAATGTCAGGAAGCAGAGAGAGATGAATGCCTGGACTCAACTGGGTTCTCCCTTTCCCCTTTTCTATTCACTATGGGACATCAGTCCTTGAAATGGTGCTGCCCTCTTTCAGAGTGGAGTTTCCCTCCTCAGGTAACCTCTCTGCAAACACTATCACAGTCATGCCCATGGTGAATCCAAATGCAGTCAGGTTGACAATGAAAATTAGCCATCACAGCACGCTAATCCTTGGAACCTGTAAATGTGACCTCCTATGGCAAAAGGCACACTAGAGATGTCAGCAAAAATCTTGAGATGGTGCAAAGATCCTAAGTTATCTCATTCAGCCTTAAACACAATCTCAGACAATCTTGTCAATAGGAGACTTGACCAAAGAAGAGAAACAATAAGAAACAACAAAGAAAGCAAAAAGATGGAATGACAAGAGGAATGAGGCACGAACCAAGAAATTCAAGTGGTCTTCAGAAGTCAAAAAACACAAGGAAACAGATTTTTCTCTAGAGCCACAGAAGGAACCAGCCTGCAAACCTTGACCTTAGTCCACTGAAATGCATCTTCACAGTTTTTAGCCTCCAGGAAAGGAAGAGAACAAAACTATTGCTTTAATCAAATAGGTTTGAGTAAATTTATTATAACAACTATAGGAAACTGACAAGTACAATTTCATTTCTCTTGAGTAGATATCTAGTTGTGGGGTTACTGGGTTATATGATACCTCTGTATTTAGCATTTTAAAGAAAATGTCATTTTTCAAAATCAAAAGAAACACACAGTGTTAAACAAAATGAAAAAGCTGAGTGTGATGGTGGATGATTTTAGTCCCAGCACTTGGAAGCTGAGGTAGATTGATTTCTGTGAATTCAAGCCATTCTGGCCTATATAGGGAGTTCTGGGCCAGCTAGGACTAACCATTGAGGCCTTAAAAAAAGGCAGCTGGGCCAAACATTTTATCAAAAAAAAAAAAAAAAAGATAATAGGTGGAAAATAAGCCCAAGAGATGTTCAGTATCTGTAATCATCAAGGAAACACATATTAAAACCATATGAAAATGCCACTACACACCTACCAGAGTGGTTAAAATTTTAAAACTGCAGACAATATCAAGTGCTGACAGTGACATGGAGTCACAGGAACACACACAGTGTTCAGCAGAATGACAGACAGCACAGACATTCTGGAAAACACAGCAGCAGTTTCTTTTTAAAAGTAAACATAAAGATACCCTACAATCTAGCAATTCTATTTCTACATAATTACTCACGCAAATATCTATAGTGATATTTACATCAACCCTTTCTATGATCTCCCCAAACCAGAAGTGCCAAAATGCTTTCCCTGTCCAATGAATGAGTAGATAAACAGACTCTGGTACATACGTAAAAATGCTGTACCATTCAGTAATCACAACTTGTAACAACCTTGGGGCTGGAGAGATGGCTCAGCAGTTAAGAACACAGGCTGCTCTTGCAGAGGACCTGGGTTCAAATCTCAGCACCCACATGCCAACAAACAACTGTCTGTAACTCCTTTTCCAGGGGATCCAACACCCTCTTGTAGCACTTACAAACATAGCAGGCATAATGCGCATGCACACACACACACACACACACACACACACAAAGTAAATAAATTTTAAAATTAAAAAAAAAAACTTGCAACAACCTGAATGGAACTAATGAAAATTGCTCTGAATAGATGTCATTTGTCCAAAGACTGGAATGCTGCAGTACACCGTTTACAAGACAGAGTTGAAAACACACAGAACTCGGTTAAAAGAGAATGGATTTTTGGTTCTCTGAGGCTAAGGGAACTTGGGGGTTCAACACTACTTTGTATCCTGTAATGAGGCGATAGATACCCTACATGTGTATGTGTTTAAATGTACGGCACTGTACTTGGCTGAGTACAGTCATTTCTCAGTTTTAGCGGTACCACATAACTTATGAATTTTTGTATAATGGAAATCAGCCAAAGACATGCTATTTCTACCAACAGATTTGTCCATTAACACTAGGGATTTCTGACTTTACAACCTCACTCCCTGATACCCCAAATTGTTTGAGTTACTTGAATGTTTTTATTGTGGTCAGAAGCAGTCCAAATATCCTAGATCTCATATCGTAGAATTTCTACCAACCGTGTCAAACCATGCCACATAACAATTAAGGAAGTTCTCCAGGCTGAGAGATGGCTCAGCAGTTAAGAGCCTTTGCTGCTCTTACAAAGGATCTGAGTTCGGTTCCCAGCACCCATATAAGGTAGCCCCCAATCACTTGTAACTCGAGTTTCAGAGGACAGGATGCTCTCTTCTGGCCCCTGGGGCCACAGTATGGATGTGGTAGACATAGAGACAGGTAGACAGACACATACAAATGCACAATATTTTTTAATTGTTTAAAGAAAATATAGATAAAATTTAAAATGCCTGTCTTCTAACCTAAACAATGTTATGCAAACTTAGAGGACTCAGATAAGTCTTGACAAAATACCAATGGAATTAAATGAATAATGATGTTTTGGTTTGTATCCCTGGATATGTAAAAAGTAGTTGCTTGAAAGTTCTAAATTCATCATCATTATTCTGCATGGGTTTATACTTGATATGGCTATATGAATAATCACTAGACTTAAGGGAATCTAAGACTATATTCCCTATGGTTTATATAGCATTTGAGATTTCTTGCTTGAATTAACATCAACAGTGAATGAAGAAAAAGAATAAACAAATTAAGGAGCTGAAGTAGCAGAGGCCAGGTGGACACAGGTTTTGATGCTTAGATATACTTAAGCATGCATGCAATTAATTAAAGGCTAATGGTCTCTGAAAGAGCTCAGTTTAATGTATAACGATAATATAACAATAGGCTTGATCAAGAAAGACGGTCCTCATATCACATCAGTGACAATATCCTGCCAGCTCATTTGGGACAAGGAGAGTCACAGCTTCTCCTGGATTGTCACATTAAGTCAGGATTGCTGTGGCATTGATGGCTCCCTGGGCATGGGCTCCGTGTGTTTGTGTGTGTGTGTGTGTGTGTGTGTGTGTGTGTGTGTGTGTGTGTTATGTAATCTTTCTGCACTACTTTTCCCCTTTGTTCAGTCTACGCCAAGAACTGAATAAAAGAACCCATATGTGATTACAGCTATAAAAACCAAAAGGAAAATATTAGAGGAAAATATAACATTTTGGGGTTTCTAAGTTTGTTTTACCTTTAATGCTAGGCAGAGAGTTTACACAAATCATTTTGCTGCAAAGTAAAGAATAATAAGTTAAATGTGCTCCTTGTCACCATCAATCATGTAGGTTTGCCTCTGACTGACCAAACACACCAGACATATGAAACGGCTTTCTAATCATGTTAGAGTGAAGGAGGGAAAAGATGGAAAGAGAGAGAGAGAGAGAGAGTTTCAGCTTCTTTTATTTTATTCAGAAGTTCCACTGACATTTTCTGGCAATCTTCTTACAAGCTGTATGGCCTTCTCTTTGCTAATAATGTTTGCCTTGAGAATTTGTAAAGGTCTGAGAACTCTTTAATTCAATGTTCTAGAAATTACCAGGGCCATAGGGGAATGGAATCCCTGTTAATAGCTCATGGATTACTTCTGTCTTTATTTGAAATAGTTTTCATGAAAGTTTCTCAACTTTAAGTTGGGTGTGAGTCCTCTTGGGCAGTGAGTAAAGCTAGAGGGAGACAGCATCGTGTGTCAAGGCCTCTGATCTAGAAAGATTAAAGTGTGTGGGGGTGGTGCGTGTGAGGGGGGGGAGATGATGTATGAGGATGTTGGTCCAAATGGGATACTGAGGTTTAGCAAATTCATTTCAATTTATGGGTGTTTATTTTGATTTGTGAATTTAAACAACACATTGACTAGATTTTCTGGCAGTCAAAATGGTTTATAACCAAATCTAACCAGCCTCCTTGCAAGTCTCGCCAAGGATTATAAAGCTTTGCATTTCTAGCTTCTACACTGAGTCAGTGCTCTTTAATTTGGCTGGGGAACCACATACAGTAGCAAAGGAAGACATTTCAGAACCAAAATAATACCAAATTATAAGTCCCTACTGCTCTGGGCCCCACACTCAGCTATCTGTAACACAGTCTGGCTGCCAGGTTAAGAAACCAACTCATTCATTCATTCATTCATTCATTCATTCATTTGTTCATATATTTGTTGATCATCTGCTAAAAGTCTGCAGCTAGTCACTGAGACTCCAGAGAGTAGTCTGAACACTAGGAAAGTTGACGTTACCAATCATGAGTAGTGAAAGGAAAAAGGACAGGCTTACAGACAAGGATAGGAATTCAATTCTGGAAGTGCCAGATCTGAGATGAGATGCTATATTCAAGGCTGGGTGGCAGTTAGAAAAATGGTGCTGGATATGGGTGGAGGTATAAGTTTTGGAGTCATCCACATATCTAAAAGATAGGAGAATATTTGACATTCCCTAGGAAGCAAGAGCAAATGTACCAGGAGCTGTTTGTTCTCCAGTGGTGAGAAGTCTGTAGAGAAGTCTACTTGGGGCTAGAGCGATGGCTCAGCGCTTAAGAGTACTGGCTGCTCTTCCAGAGGACCCGGGTTTGATTCCCAGCACCCACACAGTAGCTAACAAGAAACCATAACTCCAGTTCCAGTTCCAGGGGATCCAATGACCTCCCTGGGCATTGCACAACTGGGGTGTACTTATAGACATGCAGGCAATACACATAAAATAAAATAAAAAAATTTTTTTGGTGTTTTTGACACAGGGTCTCCCTTTAGTCCCAGCTGGCCTGGAGCTCACTCTGTAGACCAGGCTGGCCTTGAACTCACATAGATCCACCTGCCTCTGCCTCCTGAGTGCTAGGATTAAAGGTGTGTGCCACCACGCCCAGCAAAAATTTTTTTTTAATTGAAAAGAAGTCTACTTTACAATGTCATGTGGGCTTCTGGTGACATCATTCAAGGGTAGTGGAGTTAGAAACACTCATGATCTTCTTCTATCATGTGGGGTTTACATTTTTAAGACCAACTGTTAGCATTCCTTCCCAGAAATAAACAGCGACTGGGATCCCAGCCTTATCAGTTGCAACTCTGGCCTAAGTACAGAGATCCTGCCAGTCCCCACACTCTCACAAAAAGATGGGCTCTGGGCTGAGATTTTATACCCAACAAACAATAAAAATGGTTGGCTGTGATAGCTCAGTTTTATGTATAACTTGACTGGATCATGAGGTGTCCAGATATTTGGTTAAACATTATTGTAGACAACTATGAAGGTATTTATGGATAAGATTAATATTGGAGTTAGTAGACTGAGTAATGAAGATGACTCTCTCATTGGGTAGATCATATCTAAACCAGAAGCCACAATGGAAAACAAAGTAGGAGTCAGAGTAAATTTGTTCTGTCTGCTTTATAGTCCTCAACTAAAACATGTTTTCAGAGCTGGACTGAAGCCTACATCAAGTCTCCTGATTCTCACGTTTTCAGACTATCTCAGCAGCTCTCTAGGAACAGAGAGACAGATGATTGATAGATAGAAGATAGATAGGTAAGTAGATAGGTGGATGGATGGATGGATAGGTAGATAGATAGATAGATAGATAGATAGATAGATAGATAGATAGATAGATAGAATCATGCATTGCTTACTCATGGGAACTCACATGAATATCAAAGTCTGTACTTACACAAAACAAGACAGGAATGGCAACATCATGATATGGGGCCACTACTGTATCTAAGTCCCTCACTGAATGAAATACCATTGTGTGGCACATGATTATACAGACACATGCGCAGATCATATACAGTATTTGTGCTATTTCTTTAGAGAACCCCAATTGACCTGCCTTCTCTCAGAAGCTCCTATCTAAGCCAGCCCTCTTGAGAGCCTCATTCACTCTTTATCCCGTCTCTTTTGAACCTAAGTGAACTGAAAACCAGTCTGATTCAGTGACTTCATTCAGCCTGTACAGAGTTGACCAGAGAGAAAGGTAAGTGAGACTCATTGACAGGGCTGTGTGAACATCTGTTCTATATATCCATCAGAAGAGGCTTCCTGAAGCTCCAAGCCATAAGCATATTGCTGTGATATTAAGTGTGATTAAGTGTGTTGCTTGAAATATGGTTGGTACCCATAAAATCTCCATTGATTTAATAGTTTTCATAGGATGAAATCCAGAAACTAAGACTTAGAATAAGGCGATTGTACTTCCTAAGGAATCCTCTTATCATTTATTTCCTGGTAGTGGCCTCAAGGACAAACCTGGAACCAATTCCTTGGGATGGTTGACTTCAAGCTATCTGCCCTCAAGCAGGTTCTGCACGTCTTTTAATCCACAGTGTCTGTCCTAATGACAGTGCCAAGTTTGTTCAGGGTACTAGGAAAATAAAATAAAACAATGCGGATATAGCGTTAACTACAAGGCTTTGCTTGGGGTTAAAATTCAATATATTTGGAAAATTACTCAACAGTCTTTATATTTCTCATCTCCTAAACTTAATTTTTGAAGACATTTTATTTATTATCCTTATTTTATGTGTATGAGTGTGTTGTCTGCATGTATGTAAGTGCACCCATGTCCTGCAATGCCCATGGAGGTCAGAGAACGATATCAGATCCCCTGGAAATGGAATTACAGATGGCTGTTAGCTGCCATGTGCATGCTGGGAACGGAATCCCTGGCCTCTGTGCAAGAGGAGCCAGTGCTCTTAACCACTGATCCATCTCTCCAGCCCTGAAACCTGATAATTTTTAAAATTTTTTTAATTAATTATTTATTTATTTATTTATTTATTTATCTATTTATTTATGTGTATGAATGTACTGTCTGCATGTAGGTTTGTGCACCCGTGTCGTGCAAAGACTCAGAGGTCAGAAGAGGGTCTCGGATTCCCCTGGAACTGGAATTCTCCTGGAATTGGAGTTACAGACGGTTGTTAGCTGCCATGTGGGTGCTGGGGACCGAACCCAGGTCCTCTGCAAGAGCAGTCAGTGCTCTTAACCGCTAGGCTATCTCTCCAGCCCCGAAACCTGATAATTTTTATACAGGAAAATAAACATCCATCTGTGCACAAGTACAATCCAAACTGAAGACACTAAAATGACTCACTTTAGTTGGTCAGGGTGGTACATACCTATACTATAGTCCCAGCTATTCGGGAAAATGAGGCAGGGATATTGCTCAACCTCAAGCCTATACAACATGGTGAGACCATTGTTCAAAAAAATAAATAAAAATAATTCATTTGCTATGATTAGTGCTAAGACTATGTATTGCTGAAGGTTTACCTCATGACAGTAACAGCAATAAGGAACAAATGCTTTGTGGATCTAGCCATGACCACACGTGTGTTTAGCTAGTGTGCAATCTAAAGAGCATGGGGCATATTCCTCTAACGAGTCCTTGTTTAGGCAGAGAAAATGTAACAGAGAAAACTTTGATGTGGGATCATGATCAATAGCAAGTAAATTTCACCCATAGATTCCAAATCTCATAGAACAGGGAGGAAAAAACAAAAGTAAAACAAAACTCCACACTACTGCTTCCTCGATTCTCATAACTGACACACTTTACAAAGAATTACAGAGTTCAGATCATGTTGTGGGGTATGTGCACACAGACATGTACACACACAAAACACGTATGATAGATTAATAGAGTTAAAATAGCTGACAGTTCTGAGAACTATTCAAATGTGCTAAATTGAAATTTTCAGTATTGACTGGGAGATAGTTTTAAGAGTTAATCACTTTCACAGAGAAACACACGCATATACACAATTTATCATCTCTGAGAATGGTTTATCCTAACAAGAATAACAGTACAATTCACAAAAACAGTGGGTCAAGCCTCAGCTTGAAACTCCACAGACTGAAAAGGAAGTTAAATATATACAGTGAAACTAACAAGGAAAAAGGAAAGCCCCAAATCAATGGTTCTTAAAGTGTGGCCACATATTTAAAGCTGAAGTGATGGTAGATAGGCTAAACCAGTCCATTGTCTTGATCTTTCCAGAAGATACTAAGGAGACTCTCTCTGGAACCTGACAGGCCAGTGGAAGGAGAGCAGATAGCCACGAGTAAACAGGACGTCCCAGGGCAGTTGATAACGTGGACACAGATAAGTCACGGGCAACAGAACATCCACCCCCTCTCATTCAGGGACCTCAAGGGCCAAAACAAACCCTCACTGAACAAAATGCTTAGCTTGCCATGCACAACAGCCACTGAGCTACAGGACATCTGAGTGCCAACTTGGTTAGTATGGATTTATAAATATTAGCACCTCAGAAGAGTAGGAGACATGTATTGAAGTTTAAATGGAATACATTAAGAATAAATAGCCTCAGCCAGGCATGATGGCACACACCTTTGATCCTAGCACTCGGGAGGCAGAGGCAGGTTGATCTTTGTGAGTTCAAGGCCAGCTTGGTCTACAGAGTGAGTTCCAGGACAGCTGGGGCTACAGGGAGACATTGTCTCGAAAAGACAAAAAAAAAAAAAAAGAATAAATAGCCAGAAAAAAATAACCAACAACTTTTCTACAGTAGTTACCAAACTTAAAGAATCAAATACTTCTTTAAAAAGTAGGTTAAAAATATAAATCAGTCCCCAAATATTTAGATCAATTCAGAGATAACATAGCCAAATGAAAACTGGGTTTTAGGGGGCAATGAGTAAGAGGGCCCAGGTTAGGATCTTTGAGAACGACACTAGTCACGGGTCATTCCCATATACTTCTTGGGTCATTCCCATAACTTCTGGGTCATTCCCATATACTTCTGGGTCATTCCCATATAGTTCTTGACATCTCTAGGCTGGGCCTCTTCTGTAATTCTTATAAACCAGGAGTTCTTGTCTATTATCATCCTCAGTGTTTTTTAAATTTTATTTATTTTGTATGTGTATGAACATACTGTCTGCTTGTAGGTTTGTGCACCCATGTTGAGCAATGCCACGGAGGTCAGAAGAGGGTGTCGGATTCCTCTGGAACTGGAGTTAAAGACAGCTCTTAGGCACCATGTGGGTGCTGAGGATCGAACCCAGGTCCTTTGCAAGAGCAGTCACTGCTCTTAACCGCTAGGCCATCTCTCCAGCCCCATCCTCAGTTTTGTTCTTGGACTTTTGCTTCCATGCACCATCAAAGGCGCTGTGGCTGGTGCCTGCGTGCTTCTGCCTGTGATACACCTCCACTGTTAGATCCTTGCCTCTCTTTCTTCCTGGAGCAGAAACAGTGTATAATATATTCTGCAGAACTTGAAAACAGACACAGTCTGCCCAGGGCAAGGGAGAAGGTGAGCTCATACTTTACCTTTGGCTCCCAGAAACGCTAAGTGTTCCCAAAGGATGGAGAGCTGCCAAAGCCTACTCCCAGCGGAAGTGCTGATGAATTCTCTACCATAGGATATGGGCTTGTTGGGGAAGGAAGCAATTTCTGTAAACAATAATCCATTTACAGATTCCCTTCTCCACCTGCACCCATCCCCAACAAAAGTAAGTGAGGGCTTTGTGATAATATATAAAACATGCCAAGGATAAGTGTTATGGTGTTCTCAAGGTCCTAAAAGAGGCAAGGCTCTGGGATTGGGGGTAAGTATACATAGGTAACAGCCGAGAACGGGGAATACATTGATGAGACTGTTCTTAATATAAATTAAAGAATACAGGAAAGGAAGTCTTGTAATTTGCAGGCCGTGCCCTTAGCAAATTCCAACACAAAGACCACATCAATGTCAAAAGGTCATACTCAAGAGAGCTACTTCCAAACAAGGGCGGCGAGCTGGCCCTAGACAGCAGTAATGCCGTAATATAACCCTGGGAGGAAAATGTGTTTTCAGTTACACCAGGGCCCGCTCCAGCCTTTCCCAGAGGCTCTTCCTAAATAGGAACTTGGCAATGGGATTAGTGGAGCTGGAAGGGACATCCTTGGCTTTAGAGGTGAGGCCAGTCAGGATCCTGAGGAAAGTTGGGCAGAAGTTCTCCCTGCTGGTAATAACACTGAAGAATCAGTGTCACATCCATTTTATTAATTTTCTTGACAGGCAGCTCTAGTTACCACGCAGGCACCACAAAATCAAAACATACGCATGTCAAGTGGCCCCATCTGTGGTGGGGCCTGCCAAGGCCCATGTCACATCAACACAAGGAAGCAGAACCCAGCTCCTCAGACCATGTGCTGGGTCCTGGGAGCAATCCTCTGCAGGAAGAAAACCACCACGAGAGCTCATTTGGAAGAGAGAGAGAGGTTTTCTTGGTGACAGTTCTTTATCCTGAGTCTGGGGCCCCTTGGATTGAATAGACAAGTCCTGGGAGACACAGGACTACATCTGGCTTTGTGGCCTGTCTCTAAACGCACCCCACAGCTCCTTTCATTTTGCCTACATTCAGTTTCATCCATGCAGGACAATAGCAGCTGGATTAAAGAAGACATTTAAAGGCATGCAGTGATTTTATTTGTAAGTGGGTTTGAACTTAAAGTTTTGTTGAGCAGAGCTCTATGGGCATACAATAAGCAGAAAAAAACACATCTTAAATCAAGATGTCATTCACTGTGACTACTACTATAATGATTGAAGGTGCTCCAACACAAGTTATTCTTTATGTCAAATAATGAGAAGGGTCCACTGGCCAAACAATGCCAGTGACATAGGTATTTAGGGTAAGGATCTGGAAATATCCCAGTTCTAAGTAACAAAATTCACTGGATGTCCAGAATGGGTACCAGCATACCTGCATCCCCATAGTCCTCACCTGACCCTCTTACGATGATTCCCTAAGTCCTGCCTTATAATTTAGAGACAATGGACATAGGAGTCCTGAGAGGAAAAGGCCAGAGGCCTCGAGCCTTTGATTTTAGAGTTCCTGAGCCCTTTATAGAACCTTCTAGAAACTGTTTCCCACACTGACAGCTATGACTTCTGCTGGTTATATAATAGGAAAGATAATGTAAATCCCTCTCTAGTGCCATCAAAAAGACATCGGTGTCAGTAAGGAAGGTCTACAGCAAGCAGGTTTAACACACAGGTAGCATGCCACCTTGACTGTATAAAGCAAAGAACAATCCAGGGACAAAGACCAGTTTCTGTTATCCCACACTCCAGAAGCCTACTTGGTCAGAGGCCTGGATCCTATCTATATTCAATGCCTGGGAAACATCTCTGATGAGCCTGACTTGTGAGAACAGAGCCCATTCTCTCCTACTCTGAGTTGGTCCAGCAGGTAGGCCCAGTGAACTCTGACAGAGAGATGAACGCATCTAGACTACACATCTTACGAGGGAAGGACTCAGTCCATCTTTTCATTCACCAGTCAAATAGCCATGGCCTGTCAGCCTAGCCTCCTTGATTGTGCAGAAATAAATAAATGAATTATATTGTTGGGGTTTGGACTTCAGCACAAACACATGGTCTGCATTTATCCACACAGTGAGAGGTCCACCAGCCACTTGATATAAAAGAGCAAAATGATAATTCTTTTCTTTAGGCGCTCCAGTGCCATATGGAATGCATATAAATCATATTTTTGTTTTAACAGCGGAGGCTTTGTTGATAGATAAACATGTGGTTTATCTAAAAAAAGAGAGAGGGTTGTGCTTTGAACAATCATTTAATGGCCACGGATGTGCCAAATAAAAATAAAAACATAATTTTGAAAGGAGCTGGCCTCGGTCCCAAATCTGTAACAAGGAATTTCTCCTCAACCAGAGTGGTTAAAGCCCGTCGATCTGTTTTGAGTTTAAGCTGTGCTCTACTCAACCCCACGACAAATGGAATCCTGGACTAATGCATTCTAATAAGACGAGACGTTACCTTTATGAATGACCTCATGGAGAAGAGGTTGGCGAGCATTGTGGAGAGGCCTTGAGCCAGGCAGCTCTGGGCTATGAAACCCAACTTCAGCTCTGCAAGGCATATTGCATCATCACCCTCCTTCCAATTCCAGCTTGGGATGTTGAGCAGATGAGCCTGTGGAAACAAAAACAGGTATGAGACCTTGCTTTGTTCCATGTTTGCTTGTTCCTCATCTCTTCTGGGAATTGCTGCACTACCCAAGGACGCTGGGTCATCCAAACTCATCCTTTCTTTCCCTTGCTTGGGTCTGGTGTCTGCTGTTTGTTCTAGACCTTTGTTCACCAGACTTCCGCCTTTCCACCCCCCCCACCCCCAGTTTGAGTCAACACTCACTAGACTTCTGCATCTTGGAAACATTGTTTCTGCACCTACCAGGCCTCTCAGACTTGTCATTTAGACAGAATTCAGCCCAGAGAGAAATTTCCCCTATGAGGTCCATCAACCTTCATTATTAAGAAGTTTAGCTAGCCTGTTCATAAAGTGGCTCTTCCAACAATATGAGATTGCCAGATGCCTGTGTACCCTTGTGGTTTGTTTGGTTTTTAGCCTGCCTTCCCAATATGCTAGATCAGTGACTGTCCCCAAACTTAAGTGGCCGACAGAATCTTTGCAGCGTGTGTTAAAGCCGCAGGTCGTTAGTCCCCCCACCTATCCACCCACCCTGCTAAGTTTGTGGTTGAGTAGACAGATCCAGGGTAGGCCTGGAGAGCGTGCAACTCTATGGTGTGGATGAGATTCTGCTGCTGATCTGGAGAACACCATGTGAGAAGCACTGCCCTAAATCATCATAGTGTAGACATCCCACAATCTCTTGCAGAAGGACTGGTCATATTCAGCAATTAGGTCAGACCTCAAGACACAGACCCAGAGGCACGCTCACAGAATTAATTTCCAGGGGCTGGAAACAGAGAGGATATATGCCACAGTGAGCAACAAAGTTGAAATTCAGAAAATTCTTCAGCATTGGGGATTAAAAAAACAAAACAAAAACAGAAAAGTATGACAAGGCCTGAATGTTCAGCATAGTATTTACTTAGGTTAAAACAATCAATTATAAATTTTAAATAAGTTACTGGGCAGAAAGCATCACACACACACACACACACACACACACACAGGGCAATATTAAATGTGTGGTTTGCTAAGACCTCAAATAGAGACCATGTGACACATTACAGAGAAAGCCAAAGTTTGCTTGTTAAAAACGGTCTCCAGAGCAAAGGAAATGAACATTTCATTCTTTGTGAATAGGCCACAATAATTCCCAAGGACTTGATCCAGTTTTAACAGTCAGATTTAAAGAGGGAAAATGACCAATTGAGAAACAGCCAGAGAAAAATGACAAAGACAAGAGGAGGTAAGTGTTCTGCAAAACATCTTTTAGGGAAACAATAAAAAGAGCCAGAAATATCCTAGATACATAAGGGCCACATCCTCAGGGAGACTGGATGCTTACATTTGAATTTCTTGGGTACTAGTGTGTCCAAACTAGCTTTGTTCTGCTCTGTTCTAGGAGCCAGAATTAGGGTTGACCAGTATATTATAAAAGAGAACAGAGGTTTGGGGCTTGTTTGATAAAATAACTCTCTAAGGATACAGTATGTCTACGAAATGGAGAAGGCTACTTACAAAAAAAAAAAAAAAAGAAGCACAAGGTCTTTATCCCTAATACTTAGTATTTTCCTAAGATTCTGGAGTAAATCTTGCTCTGCACAGAAATTTGACAGAGTCTTTCTAAGTTCCTATACATGCCAAGATTCTATAACTCTGAAATTATTTCTCCCCACGCAGCAGCAAACAGGAGGAAGAGAGAAGGGGACTTTCCTTCACATTCATAACAACAGATGACAGTTCCACGATTCTAAAAGCCAAGGCCTCCACGCATTGCTTGCAGAAACTTAACCCTTGAGAAATTTCTACTTGCAAAATCCTCTTTTGTGATAGTCTTGAGTCCCAAGCCAGCAGTAGTTACTGCTGAGAAAGATGACTGTGACCTCCCTAGCAAAAGTGTAAGTTAAAAGAGCCCTGTGTGGGTCACAGAGGACTGTGATTTGTGTGGATCTTTCACACTTTACTCAGTTCCGAGAATTAGCTTTATCTTCTCTCCCACTCCGCCTTGGCTTAAAAAGGCAACTTTTCTACTTAGATTCCCTGGCATTGTACAAACGAATTAACTTGTGTGGAGAAATACTCATGTGCAGTAACATCATCTGAGAATGATAAATTACTTGTGTGTGACAGGAGATTTGGGTGGTCCAGTCCCTACAGAAATACCACACAACCTTTCAGGCCACCTTCAAACAAACAATCAAAACTTTTCCCAAGAAGTCTGTCACATCTCCATGTGCTACCCAGGGTATGGAGCCCAGGCATCTCAGCCTCGTGTGCCTCACGTCCCATCTGGTTTGGCTTCTTTGGAAACCGTTCACATGTTATTGCACAAGAAAGCCGCGTCTGGTTCAGGCTTCCATCGCCTGCCTTGGTAGTCATCTTTTTCATCATCTTCTCTCTAATCACGGGGCACGACAAACTGAGGCTGAAGTGCCAAAGGCTGGGTACATAAAAGCGGCAGAGATTGACCAACTGAGGAACTCAAATTCTTTGCTTCTAGCAACTTTGTCCTCTTTCATTTGAGGAAAGTTGGATCAGGTGAAAAAAAACGCCAGCATTTCTACACAGGATTCTGGAGGCAAGTCTTCTTTAACTTCTCAAAGAATAAAAAGGAGGGTCCAGCACTAATTAGGACTGCCCTCCCTTTACGCTAATGGGTCACCTTCATCTCATATGGCAGGAACATGCAAATGGCTTCTTAAAAAGGAGGAAGTGGTGAATTGTAGTCACAGTTGCTTCTTTTACTACATATAGAACCTTGAAGAAGCACCATGAAGAACAAAGAAGTCGAATGAAGAGAAACCACATTACTGCATCTCCAATATCCACCAAAGGACCATGGTTTTAAAGCTTCATCCTCAGAGTTGTAGAATGTTTGGGAGAGAGGGCTTAGCTGGAGGTCTTTAGGTTACTGGGGACATGCCTTTGAAGAAGACGGCAAGACACCTGTCAGCCCTGTTTCTTTTGCTTCCTAGCTACCAACGGGAGGCATTTTTAAAACTCCCACACTCTCTCTGTATCAGATGCTGCCTCACCACGGGCCCAACAGCACAAAGCCAATAGATAATGCACTATAGTCTCCAGAACTGTTAACCTCGGGTATTTGCCAATTTGACTGACTTTTGAATGACCTAGGAGACAGGCGTCTGGGCATGACTGTGAGAGATTATCTTGACTGTGGGACCACACCCATGAGACCTTCAACTGTGTAAGTGGAGAAAGGGAGGACAACAGCATGCATTCACCTTTCTATGCCCTGATTCCAGATGGGATAGGATCAACTACCTTAAACTTCTGCTTCTACTTCCTGTCCATGATGGGCCGACTGTGCCTTGGTCTGTGACTCAAATTAAGTTGTTTTTGTCAGAATATTTTTTTCCCAGCCATGGAAGAGTAACTAAAACACTAATGCACCTATGTTCTGTGTGTCGGCAGAGACAAGGAGAAAGCTCAAAGAACTGGCATCTGCAGTGGGGACCTAGTTTCCAGATCAGAGACAACAATCTCCTGAGAAAATATGAAATCTACTAACAGGTAGGTCATTAGGAGTGGCACTTTTCCCAATGTGTCATAAATTATTGCTTGCCTGAAGAGCTTTAAACCATTTACACTAAGTCAGCTGACGTACCATTTCCCTTCTGCATTCAGAGATGGCCAGATAGAAAGACGTGTCTCTCCATGACACTTCGTTACATTAAAGAGATCCACTTTGAAGAGGATTCAGTGTGGTTCTGCTGCTCCATTTAAAACAAAGGCGGCAGTGGGGGCGGTGGGGATTCTGTCCTAGCTCAGTGGTGGTCGAATAACCGTGATTTTTGCTCATCACAGTTGCTCTGCCTAACAATAGAGCTTAGATTCCCATCGGTCTGAAGTTACACTGGGATGCTAAAATGCACAGATGGCCCAATGAGGACTAAATGAGATAATGGATGTCAAAGCTCTTTTAAAACCATAAAACAGGACACAAATGTCTGTAATTATTATGATGACAAACTCAAGGCCAGGCAGTTTCCCTGCATCCCTGTAGGCTCTAGAATATCAAGATCATTACATCATAGGGGACTGACATTGTAATATACCAAGCCTGGCATCAAATTATGGGATCCACCATCCTTTGGAATATGTTGGTGGTGGCAGAGCTTTTACACATATATCATGTCTTTCCTGAAAGTATGTATAAATAGGTGGAAATCTACGGGCATCTAGGATTGGGTATGGAGGAAAATCCATGAAAGAAGTAAATACTGAAAGAGAGGAAGGGATGCACACACAAAGGGTGTGTGGGAGCGTGTTTGAAAACTGAATTCGTGAAACAGAGTGAAAAATGTCCTCCTTAGGAATCTATAAGGAATGGTATGAAGAATAATGACAAGCGGACTATTCATTCTTTCTCTAAAAGGGACAGGGTGAAAGACGAGAGGCAAATACTCTGTATCTGAGTTTGCTGTG
Organism: Rhizomys pruinosus; assembly: GCA_009823505.1. Lineage (NCBI taxonomy): Eukaryota > Metazoa > Chordata > Mammalia > Rodentia > Spalacidae > Rhizomys > Rhizomys pruinosus. The sequence goes on along the minus strand of VZQC01015297.1, from coordinate 1,317,340 downwards.
TGTCTGTGTCCCTGCTGATCAAACTGGGCTCCGTAAGTGATTTTGCCTATCCCAGAAACCTGGGGATAGTTCTAAACAAAATGTGTTTTAAGCAAATAATCGTGGATCTGTTAATGTCGTCATCACTGTTTCTGGATGACTGTGATGAAGAAGAGCTTGTCCAACGCATTCAGGTGTCTGTGCTCATGTGAGCAACTGACCAGGGACCATCTGGCTCTTCGGGCAGTTGAGTTGCTTTGAGTTTGACAAGAACTACAGAGCTGAAATCCTCTTTAATTTCTTGAAGATGCTACATCAGCACCCGTTGGAAAGAGAAGAAAAGGAACTGACATCTCTTTCTAAACATACAACATTAATTTTCCTATTCAGTCTAAATTCAGCCAAAAATCTAAACAACTGCTTAAAGCACTCCCACACTAAATGAGATTTCAAATCACAAATGAAAGAAGGAGTGTTCCTTGCGGCAGGAGCTGTCACCAGTCACAGCCTCGCTAATAAAATTCACCTCCACCTACAGGGGCTGCCGTCAAAAACTTCTCCAGGTTGATGCCTGCGAGTTACCGATAGCCCCCCCCCCCTTTACCTCATCAGTGTCCTTGAGTTTGCAGGGACAAGCAGGAGAATCGCCTTCATTACTCATCACCAAACCCACAGGCTGGAGACTGACTGCTTCCAAAGGAGCCACCTGCCAAGGGGCTGGCCAATGGTTGGTATTGGACAGAAGTTCTGAGCGGTGGGCCAGTTGCTGACAGCAGGCCCCGCTCAGCAATGGTCTCTGATGGGCCTCTGCACAGCAAAATGGGTCAGCACTTGCCAGCAATTAAGAAATAATGGTGTGGTGCGGGTGGCATTTGGCAGAATGGGGTCTTCTCTGGGTCTTCTGACTGCCTGTTTTGTAGAGAATATGGTCTATACGATCAGGCACAGTGTCACATATAACCCCGAAGGGAGTTATTTCTGTCCAGACAGGACACCTGGCCCCAGGTACGGAGCAGCCTCCAGCTCCATTAAGGAGATAACTGGAACCCCATCAGTAAAACAAAGGGGTCACCCTTTCCTCCTGCACAGCTGTCTTCTAGGGAGTTTACCCACAGGCTGTGCAAAGGAGTATTGTCTTTGGATAAGGGACTAGCTGTGAGGTAATCGTAGAAAAGCAAGATGCACTTTCAAGGTTGTGTTGTTTCCAATCAGCTCTCAGTGCAAGCTATCACACTAGGAGAATTCTTTTATGTCCACTCTTTGGATAACCAACTATTTCCCACGTTTCACTGTGCAAATTCTCATCCTGAATCTGAGGATGGCGTGTTCTGCTTTCTCTGCCCAACTTGCATTGTTTCCTCAAGTTTCCCTGGTCTCATATAGAGAAATCCTATCATTTACCTCTAAGCTCTAAAAACACAAAATCAGATTTTTTCTTTGTTACCTTTGTCCTACACCTGGGGTATAAGGAAGAGTGTTAATTACAGAATAGGTATCCAATAGTTATTGACTGAATGACCATAGGACATAGAAATGGAAGGTGCTACAACTCAGATACAGATAGGAGCTAAAAATACATCAATATTTCTGAACCGAAGGGTTCAATAGATGCTTCCAGAAGGAATGAATCAGTACATGAAGATCTTTCCTTCTAACGACCCACCACAAACAAGTTGCTTGCCCTGAAGAAATGTCCCAGGGAAATTTTTTTTAAACCACCTCATACCAGGCTTTGGGACATGTGCACACATGTGCTTTTGTGTGTGTGTGTGTGTGTGTGTGTGTGTGTGTGTGTGTGTGTGTGTGTATGGCAGGGAAGAAGACTGGAACCCAGACCTGGAACAGTCTCATCACCTACCTTATTATGATACTGCAGCATCTGAGTGATGATTCTGATCTTCGGATGATAGTTCTTTATGGAAATCACTCTGAAAAAGAGAGACCAGAGCTGAGGCAGGCTCTGTGTTACCTATGGAGTATGGCAAAAGATTCGTGGGATGACATGGCATAGGTCAGGTCAGCAGCCTGGACTATCGGGGTGGGGGAGGGGGCTGCAGGCACTAGAGCAAAGAAAACTACTATAGCCACTGTGATACTTGTTAACATAAGAAGAAAATCCCAAGGCTGCCACTGTTGTACATGCTGAGACAGTCAGGACTGTACCCAACTGTAACCAATGCTCTTGACAGGAGGCAGAGGGAGCAGCCTGGGCTACTTAAGACCCTGTTTTTAACGAGAATGAGGGACTCCTGGGCTGTCTGGGAGGTGGGACACGAAGCTGGATGGACTGGAGATGGAGGTTTCTGGTTCCTCTACAGACACATAATACAGCTTAAACCCTGCTCCTGGGGGGCAGCGGTCTCCCACACCCCAGCTTATGAACAATCTGTTCTGTGTTCAGCTCTCCTACTTAACAACTTGAGACTGCAAGGACAACTCAAACCAGCCACCTAATAAACGGTTCTAATTGTCGCACATACTTGGACACTTTCATGAACATGATTTCTATGCATAGCTCTTAAGATAAGAGCAAGGACTCAGCCTTCCATAGAAAAAGGATGACTTGAACAATGGTTAAAGTTAGGCATGGACACCCAACAGAGAGTATCCTCTGGTGGGAAATCCCCTCCCATCATTGCCAGGACCATCTCAGCACTCCAGTACCAAACCTTCCCTGTCAACCATTCTCTGGCCAATCACACTGCCAAAAGGGAGGAGCCGGGAAGCAGACGAATGCACACACCTGGCTTCCAGCACAGCTATTGTGCTAATGAACTGGAGGACCTTCCGGAAATCCCTGGGCTCTCTGTTCCTGTTTCCTCATCTGGACACTGAGGGCAACAGTACCTGTTTTATTTACTTCACAGACTTGGTATGAGGAACAAATGAGAGACCAGATGTGAAAATGCTTTGAAATCATTAAAAGCTCTCACCACGTGGAACTTATGGTTTTTGTCATTATCGACCCTGTCAGAGGTGACATTGTACATTTCCTTCTGTGACAAGGAAGGCTAAAAAATGAAATTCCAAAGAAAGGCCCACCTCCTAAGCCCAATCAGAAATGCAAGCACAATTATCACAGACGCCCCCACAAACTTCCCACCAAGCAGTTCTCCTCACTTTGTCATTTTTTTGTGTGTGCAAAAATGGAGAGAAGGGAGACAGGGAGCGGGGTCGTCTAAAAAAGCTGCAACTTGGAAAGAAAGTTAGGAGATGGTTCTTGAGAGAGCTGCTCTCTCGATAAATCTAACCTGGCTCTTGCACTTCTTATTTTTGAGAAAGTGTTCTGCTGGGCCCTGCTTATAACTCAAGGATTTTGAGCCTCTGTCAGCCTCTCAGTACGGTTCACAGCATCAGCCAGCATTTTGCATTAGCTCATTTCAAATGACTCCTCGACATTTTAATTTCAAAAGCAGCAGATTGGTCTCATTAAACTAAGGAGGAAGGAGGAATATACAAATAAAAGAAAAACTGAACTCATTTTTAACCCTGAACTTCCCACTCCCTTTTGAAGCTTCTATTTGGTCCAGGTTAATGGGTGGCTTAGTTACATTTCTGACGACTCCCTGTCCCAGTGGGCTCAGTGGGCTCTATGCTTTGGCATCTTACAATTCATCCCAGTTACCCATGTGTGCTCAGATGAACCCTTCATACTTGGAGTTAAAGTAAAACATTCCGATGAAAAGAAATGCCGATTTCAAAACTATTACTCAAGTAATATATTACTAAAGTAATAATGATATCATTCACCTGTTAAAGAAAATAAAAGTACACGTGCCCCAAACTTCTTTATTAGGTCAAAACCATAGTCTTCATTCATCTGCTTTATTATTTTTTTTCAATATGTTGGATGAGGGAGCCTATTTTTGTTGTTCTTGTTGTTTGTGTGTGTGTGTGTGTGTGTGTGTGTTTATTTTTTTAAGGACTGCATTTTTATCACTTCGAATGGCAGAAAGCTTTGTCAAAGGATGGACATGCTGCTTAGTTTAAAAAATGATATAGGGCACATTCTAAACTGATGTTGACCTGGGTAGTCTGTCACTTTCCAGTAGGGATGGTATGGGGTGGGAAGATTGTCTCTATTTCATCCTTCGTGGCAAACCAGGCTTCCTAGAGTTCATGCACAGACTTCCTTAAAATATCGTATGGAACCTGTTGCCAAAGGAAAGTGAAGGGAAAAGGAGAAGATGGTGCCAGATGCTGCCTGCCAGACATCAGGTCCAGATGCTGTGGTGAGGACTTGCTCAACCCAAATGCACCAGAGGAATTCCTCTGTCTCACCAATAGGAGAGTTCATGTCACTGGGAGCACGGATTAAAGCAAAGACAAAGTAAGTGTGAGTGTCCTAATGATACAGAGGCAAGTTCCCAATCTTCAGCTTCAGGTAAATCCCCCGGTCCCAGAGAAGCAGGCTACAGGGAGACATAGCCTTTGTCTCTCCACAGGATGGCTGTTCACAATTAAGAGTTGGAAATACACCGGAGCGAAGTAGCTCCTCTTTGTCTACACTCTCTCTAGAGTGTCTCCTCCTAGTTCAAGTAACTATTCTGCAAATTATACCAGAGAAAAGAAAATTTCTAAAAGGGCTTTAACTACCTGGAGAAAAATGACTGGACTTTCACAGACACAGGATATGACTACAAATCTGGGGAAACATCAATAACTCAACAAATTTCCTCTTAAAAAGACAAGAAGAGTAAGGTAGGGATAGTGGAGCCAAAATTAGCATTGGAGAAGCCTAACCTATGTGAGAAAAGCATTGGGCAGGGGTGGAAAGATGGCTCAGTGGTGAAAAGCACCGTCTGTTCTTGCAGAGAACCTGGGTTTGGCTCCAACACCCACATGGAGGCAACAGCCATCTTTAACTCCAATTCCAAGGTATCTGACACCCTCTTCTGTCCTCTGTAGCCATTGCAAGCACATGGTACACTTACATACATGCAAACAAAATACTCATACATATAAAATTAAAAATAAGTAACTTTTTTTCAAAAAAGAAATAAAATGCACTTGGTGATGTTCTAGATCATTCTATCCCAGAAGATGATCTTTAAAAATAAAATGAATGCTGAGGGCTTCTAGCCAAAGAGGATTAAGAAAACACTCTATATGGTACAGCATCTCAGAGATTTATGCTATCCTTAAAATCATTGAGGGGCTGGAGAGATGGCTCAGTAGTTAAGAGTGCCCATTGCTCTTGCAGAGGACCCGGGTTCGATTCTCAGCATCCACATGGTGACTAAGAACTGTCTTTAACTCCAGTTCCAGGGGAATCCAAGGCCCTCTTCTGACCTCCTAGGCATTGCACAACACAGGTGCATCAACCTGCATGTAGACAGTACACTCATACACAGAAAAAACATAATAATAATAAATGAAATCACTGAAAATGTTTCAAGTGGGGAACATTCATTTGGAGAAACTGGTTGAGGCAAGCTAAATGGCCAATAGCCTTTGAAGTTATACTAAACAACCTGATACAAACACACTGGGAAAACTCTAACAGAGGGCTTCAACACTATGGGCATTTGGGTCGGATATTTCTCCAGGTAAGGGATGTTCTATGGATTGTCTGACATTTAGCAGCACCCCTGGCCTCTTCCACTAGCTAGCAAGACTGCCTCCGAGTTATGCCAAATGAAAAGCTATCCAGACATTTCAAAATGTCTCAGGGGGCAAAACTCTCCCCAGTAAACACATCTTGGGTCTACTTCCTTTTGGAGAATGTGCTATTTTTGGATGGTCCTTTTTTGAGACAGGGTCTTTCTGTAGTTACAGCTAGCCTGGAACTCCCTATGGAGACCAGACTGGCCTCCATCTCATATAAATCCATCTGCCTTTGCCTCCTGAGTCCTGGGATTAAAGGCGTGCACCTGCACCCAGCAACATGCTGTTTTTAAGAGTTTATGTACATGCAGGTTCCTGTGTGGGTGCAAGAAAATTTGGAGGCAGGGTTCATCCTTGGATTTGTTCTTCAGGAACCAAACACCTTGGCTTTTTGAGATAAGGTCTCTTACTAATCTGGAATTTGCCTAATTAGGCTGGGCAAGTTGGCCAGTAACCCTGAAAATCTGCTTGACTCTGCCTCCCCAGGAAAAGAACTACAAGTGTACCACGTTGGCTCACTCTTGTACATTGGATCTGGAAATCAAACCTGGGTCCTCATGGCTAGCACAGCAACCACTTGGCCAACTGAGCTACTTCCCCAAATTCTATCTTGAGGCATCTCAAAGCAAGAGTAGCTGTGAGCTTCAGACATGCCATCTGCTACGGCTGAGCTTCCAGTTGGTGATGCCCTCTGTGCTAACACCCTCCTCACCACCATAGCTTCAGCTCCATCCAGCCTATACAGAGACCACTGCAGCTCACAGAGGTCCACAGAGACAGTCCCCTGTAGATCTGAAAGGGCTATGTAGGAGCAATCAGGTGACAAGCACAGCGCCTTCTCCAGGTCCCACTGCTGTTAATTACCTCATGATGTTGGAGGCGTCTTCCGCATCCGGGTCAGCGCAGTACTTATTGGCAAGGATCAGGCAGGCATCTGCTGACTCTATCTGAGACATCAAAGGAAAAAATCATAGAACAAACATGTAAATAGCCACATTCAACTGCAGTCTCTCTCTCTCTCTCTCTCTCTCTCTCTCTCTCTCTCTCTCTCTCTCTCTCCAGCTCTTAGAGAACCTGTTGTTTCCCAAGGAAAGGAAAAAAATACGGAAAGATTATAGTTTTGTTTTAAAAGTGTAGGTTCCACATTCTTGTTACAGGATAAACATTTCAGTTTCTTGAGGCTGGGGAGTTCAGGGTGTACTTGAGTAATTACACTTTTTGTTTGGCATAGCTGCTTGCACATATGATCGCCAAACTCCTTTAAATGTACTTAATTAAGCCTTTTAGTCCCATCCCTACTTCCTGTCCCAGTTGTCTGTGCAATCACCCTAAGTTTTCCAGACAGGTTGCTGGGTTAAAGCTTTTCCATCAGGTCAGCACATGGACAAAATAGTTCGTAGTCCCAAGAAGAAATGAGAACCTTAAATTAGACAACAGCTCTGTGCTGTTTACTCTTCATTAGTATTCAAAAGACAAAAAATCTACATATGTGAGCTCAAGAGACATCCTACTGACTTATCTAAACATGAGCCAAGAGGGGTTTAATCCCTCGAGGAGTAATGAGTTTGATGTACTAATAATTCCTTACATTTAAATGAGGCCTGTGAATAAGAATTATTTTCTCTGTTCTTATGACTTGAGACATGCCTGGATGACATTAAGATAAATGGGCGTATTATAGCAGCGCAAGCCTTCTCATGCTGGCTAGGTCTGCACTCTGTCCTGCTCAGAAGGCAGTACTTAATAGACTGTTTCTGCATTTGGTAGGAGGGCATGGTTTCCTCCACAGTCTGTCACACGTTGTGTCTTGATTTCTTTAAGAATGCAAAGAATTTACACAAATCCTTTTGAGTTATTCATGTTTGCTGCTGCAGTATTTACAGAAGTATGTGGTGACCACAGCTAGCATTCAGATGTCAGTGGAGTCACAATATAACCGAACTCTTACTGGCCTACAAATGTGGAACACTCCCACAAGAACTGTGCTATTAAATAAAGTAGCAGCTGTTGTGCTGCTGTTACCTTTCTCATCTAAGTCTTGCATGTGCTCTATGAGATGTTAATTCAAGGTTCCAGAAAGAAAAAAAAGAGGTGCTCATGGCCAAGTAATATCAGATGCCTACAGATGCCCACACATTTAGTTTTATACCTTGAGGATTTGGGGAGAAAGCTCAAAATATTTTATTGTTTCATGCAATTTTATTTTCTAATATTTATTTCAGATATAATTAATAGATGCTGGCTATAGGTTCAACTTAAGCTTTCAAGATGAGAATCTATTGTGATGTTATATCATATAAGACTTTTGAATCCATTTGACTTTTAAAAAACCTTTTTGCATTTATTTGCTTATTATTGTGTGTATATGTGAGCCATAGCAAGAATACAGAGGTTGGTTCTCTCCTCCCCCTATGAGAATTCTGGGAATTGAACTCAGCCCATCAGGCTTGAAAGTGCCTTTACCCACCGAGGCATCTCGCATCTCAATGGCCCTCCAGTTAAGTTTTGACTCCTATTTTCTTTGGGAGTGGCTGATAATGAAGAAGTTTAGTGTTAAGACTAACACAAGTATGGTCTAGAGTGAACCAGCAGAACAAGGTTCTAGCTCAATGGAAGAGTGATGCAAAGACTAGTGGGATCTGAGTTATCACATTCGGGGTTTAAGAGATAGCTCTTAGCTACCCTGGGAGTTATGTCCCCATCCCTCATGAAGCAGGTTTTTTTAAAAGAATGGTTCTTTATCCTTACCTTGACTCTGGCCAGATCATGTGGATTGAGGACTGAACCCTGATAAAATTCCACCTGAGTAAAGTGTCGTTTGAACAGAGCCTCAAGCTCAAGGTTAGGGGAAATGCTACACAAGGAGAAAAAAAAAAAAAAACAGCCATTAGCAAAACAGGCTCAGGATTTCAGTGTCCAACCTCCCTTGGTTCTAATTTCCACAGGAAGATCTAAGCAAAGGTTTGACTTGGGGAAGTCCTCTTTCTTGCCCCAAATTAAAGGCTCGTACCTAAGAGAAGTAAAGCTCTACCCTACCTAGAAAAGGAATCCAGGAGCAAGGACAATGAGGCCTCTGGCCTTACAAAGGCTAGGACCTATACGGTAAGATGTCTTCCTTACAAAGGCTAGGACCTATATGGTAAGATGTCTTCCTTACAAAGGCCAGGACCTATACAGCAAGGTGTCTTCCTTACAAAGGCTAGGACCTATACGGTAAGATATCTTCCTTACAAAGGCCAGGACCTATACAGTAAGGTGTCTTCCTCTCAGGTTATCAATAGAAAATCAGAGACGTGACATCATTGTGATGGGTCATTTTATGTGTCAGTTTGAGTATGCCACCTCAGAATGCGGAGATTAAGTGATTACCAGGTATGCCTGCAAGGGTGTCCCCAGTACGACCCACCTTTGAATCAGTGAATTCAGGAAGGCAGACACCCTTCCTGCTCATAAGTGACCATCCCTCACCCTGCTGAAGCCTAAATGGAGAAGGGCAGAGGAAAGAGGACGCTGTCCTTTGGCTTCCTCCTTGCCTACCCGTTTACACGGGAAGCTGGAATGTACCCTATCAACTCTTCCCTGTAGACTGGGATTTACATCACTGGTCTTCCTTGTTTTTAGACCCTCAAGCTTTAGACTAATGACTATAATGAATCCACTATAATCCAGTGGAGTTTCCTGTTTGTAGATGGTAGATGGTGGGACTTCTCAGTCTCCAGAATGGAGTGGAGCTAATGCCTCATCAAGAGTCTTTCTTTGTAGAGAGTAGGTATGCACAGCTAGGTAACAGTATTGCTATGGAGTGCTCTCTCTCTCTCTCTCTCTCTCTCTCTCTCTCTCTCTCTCTCTCCTGTTTATTGTTTCTCTGGAGGACCTCAACCAGTACAATGAAGGTTAGCCAAAGAGGAGGTCTCTTGCTTTCCTTCCCTGGCTGAGCTGTCCACCTGTTCCTTGCATGAGAATACCCAACATCTGCATCAGAAAATGTCACGGGGGCTGGAGAGATGGCTCAGCGATTAAGACACACCCCTTACACTTGCAGAGGACCCAGGTTTGATTCCCAGTACCCAAATGGTGGCTAAGAACTGTCTTTAACTCCAGTTCCAGGGGAATGCGACTCCCTCTTCTGACCTCTGAGGCATTGCACCACACGGGTGCACCAACCTACATGCAGACAGTACACTCATACACATAAAAAGAATAATAATAAATAAAAAAAGAAAATGAGCCACCATGAACAGACACCTTTAATGTTGAAGGACATAAATTAATCAGGTGGGTGACCTGTTTATCCATTTATTAATTAATCAAGTGGCTGACCTGTTTATCCCTTTATTAATTCTGCAAAGATGAAGCATACCTGCCCTAAAAAAGTACTACATTAGGCACCAGTTTAGTTAAAAGCTATGATGTACCAGCAACTGGGCTAAGCCAGATCTTATCTAATGGTTATTACATATTTAGTCATATAATCATTAATGTTTTTGAGTGTTTCCTATGTGGCAGACAGTGTTCTAAACATGTGACAACTCTTAACTCATAGAAACCTTACACAATCTAATGGGATGGTCTACTCTTCACCCCACTCTTTGGAAGCCTAGTTAGCTGGGCCATCCACTATGAGTGTCAAGTTGAGAGATGCTGGCGACACAAAGATGAATCCTTACAAATGAAGCATTAACAGGCTACCTGGTTCCATGTGAAACATCCAGGAGAAAAGACTGGCTGCTGGTGCCAAGCCAAATACTCTTTCAAGGCTATCCAAGTCCACCAACTTTAAATCCCATCCTCGTCTCTTTCTGAGAGAGGTTCCAATACTACAACTCAACAGTGCTATTCTGTACATTCTGCATGTGTGTCTGCCGTGAAACGATCAGCCACTGTGAAGGGAGAACCAATATGCTAAGCACCTCTCTGACGTCAACATATGTGTGTTCTGCTCCTGAGTCTCCTCATCTCAGAGTCTGGAGGCAAAAAATCCCACTCTTATTTCAATGTGGTGGCAAGGGAGAAGCTTGCTGTTCTATGAACAAGTGTCAGAGGAAGTATATGTACCCAACTGTGAGCTGAGGGAAAGTAAACTTCTGGACCCTTGAAGCAGGACAGAGGCCTGGACATTCTATACCAGGTCCTGTCTTGGCTCAGATGGCCCAATATTAGTGGCATCTCCACAAAAGAAAACAATGATAGTGCCACCCACGTCAGCATAGTACAGCCCCCAAATTCTCCTATTCTTGTGGAAGTCTTTTACCTAAAATAAAAAAAAAGGTCAAGCAAAGATTCCCACATTAACCATACTTGTTGGAGAGGAGGTCTTTTGCTTTCTCCCCATAAAACACACATAAGCCCTATCTTTAAGCCAACTGCACAACCTAAACTATTTGTCTATCACAAGAACTGCTGGCATTTGGTGAATGCTTTCCGCATGCTCCACACACTTCATGTGGATTGCTTCATGTTACTCTCACAATATTTGAAACAAGTAAAATTATTATCTCATCCAGCTAGTCTTGAGTAGAGTTGGGATTCAGAATACACAAGATGCGCCTGTACCGTGTTTGTTGAATTAAAGGAGAGATGGTCTACATAGAGCCAGCCTAAGGTTCCACATGGAACTCAGAAATACTCTGTGCAATAGTTAATATTGATTGCAAACTACACAGGATCTAGATCAACTAGGAGACAAATCTCTGTGCATGTGTGTGAGAGATTATCTAGATCAGATTGAGGTGGGAAGATCTACCCTGAACGTGTGTAGTACCATCCTATAAGATGGGGTCCTAGGTTGAATGAAAAGGAGAAAGCAAGCTGAGCTCTCTCTCTCTCTCTCTCTCTCTCTCTCTCTCTCTCTCTGTGTCTCTCTCTCTCTCATTGCTGGATGTAGATGCAATGTGACCAACTGCCTCACACAGTCCTGCCACCATGCCTTTCTGGTCATGAGGGGACTATGCTCTTACACAAACCCAAAACAAACCCTTCCCTCCTTAAGTCGCTTTTGTAATATATTTTATTACAACAATGACAACTGCTTCTTCTCCTGGTACTGTCTGGCTTGCACCTTCTCATAGTCCTGCACTCCTGAAGAATCCATGCCCTCGGGTTAATCACCCCACACCTGCCCTCTAGACAAGCCAGATTACACAGGTTCATATGTGCAAAAGGACATTGATGATGCCCTGAACCCCCAGGGGAGTCCACTGTCCCAGCACTGCCTCCACAAAGGCAGACTCTTGCTTTTAATCCTGGACTAGCGTGCTGTTTCTCCTTCCACCTGTTTGCTGCTAACCTCTCTAAGGAGGCCAGCAGGGGTTGTGGCGAATTCATCTCTACTCCCCAACTACCTCCATCTCTACCACACCGACAGGCACCCAGAGAGAAGCACACGGTTGGGCGGAAGGAGCAGCAGGCTCTTACTTGTGAAGAAAGACAATTTCCACATTGACATCATCGCGGTCCTTGTGCAGAAAGTCCTTCAGGAAGTTGGAAACACTCTCCAGGGTAATGTGTCCACAGACCACAATGTGCCTGCATAGGAGAAGCCAGTTAGATCCGGCCAGAATCTGTGACCTGATCCCATATCCCGATCCCTGGCAAGGCAGAGAAAGCATAGCAGTTGCAAGAGCAACATCCATCTCCTCTCTGTGCCTCAGTAAAGCCCAGCGCCCATCCCCAGAGGGCTGTGAGGCGAAGCAGTGGTGCTAGCAGTTGCTCAGAGACTCCCAGACAGAAAAGCATATGGCTGCTCACCTGACACTACTCGAAATCCTATTAAAAGCCCAACCATTTGGCCAAGTGGTTTTATGCATTTAACAGTAAGTGACATTATGCTCCTGCTTAAATGCTACATTATCAAGTCCCTTGCAGATTCCTAACTCTGCCTTTCTGCCCACAAAGCGTCCTCCCGGGAGATTTACTGTAGCAGTCTTGGTTTATGACATAGAGCTTATCAGGTAATGAGATAACAAATCTTGCTGAAACGATGATTTTGTGTGTAAGAAAGCGGACTTTTATCAGGTTGGCTAATGTGCGCCTTGACACGTTATAGGCTCGGCTGGCCATAAGCAGTAAAAAGGAAATTTTGCATTTTTCCACCATAACTTCTCCAACAATGGAGGCATGTAACACTTTACAGTAAGTGAGCATTACTCTGGGCTAAATGGAGATGGGATGCCTCTAGAATGGAAGATCGAACTGCTTGTGGGCTCTGTGTCCCCAGAGGGTTGCTGCCTCAGGATGTTTGGGATTTCCATGAGAGCCAAAGGAATTGACCTAAAGACCCTTATGGACCAGAAGAAGCTAAGAACACATGAAGGTGGAAATGCTTACTCTGTTCTAGGGTCTTTGGACTTCCATTTCCAGTAAAAGCAAACAAACTCCTTTTCCAGAACTATAGATACCAGCAGCCTCCCCAACATCTTTTGGCTCCTAAACCAAAGCATCCTTAACGCCAGACTGTCTTGGCCTTACATTTGCTTCAAGATGCCCAATCAAGAAGGGGTACTGTGATGGAAGAATTAGTCCCAAGACCAAAAGGCTAGGGGTTGGCGGTGGAACTATGACCACCAGCTTCCATCAAAGATACAGTATGTGGAAGGTGGGCCAACTTGGAAGCTGGTACCCTTCAGGATGACAGCGACAGAAAGTGAATCTCTAGCTGAGTTTCAAGTCAGGGGCAAGTGGTGAATATAACGTGTGGCAAGGCTAGTTCCCAGGTAAAATGCAGAACATCCAAGTCCTCATCCCTCATAATTGCTCTGTGCACATCGCAATGAGTCAGAAAGCTCGTTGGCTGGAGGCAGGTCATAACAGGAGGTGGTGATGATGTCCCATTAGATGCCATTACACGAGCCTGCCCTTTTGTGGTAATTTGGTGCTTGACTAAGTGTGTGAGAATAATGTAGTAAACTCATTTGTAAAGAGATAATGGTGCAGAACAAAGAGTAAATCAATAATATGCATGACGCGGTTAATAATATTACCATTATGGACTGTTATTGTTACAGGGCTGTGCTTAGCGATCAGACGAGCAGTGGTCATGAAAGGGACAGAAGAGTGACAAAGACCACTTCAAAATAAGATATCATAATGTAATCACTTTGTCCTTTTGAACTCCTGTCAGGGTGAGGGCACCCCCTCCTGGAAGAGGTCCCTTGGCAAGTCATCCGAATTTCTCACTCAAAGCCCCACGTCACTGACCCCCTCCATCCTATAAGGCTGTGAAATACACTACATGTCAGAAGTCATGAAATAAACTGAATATTTGTATTATATATATTTACACTGTCGTACGGTAACATGTTTTTTTGTGGCATATGTACATTTATGGGCAAACATAAATATGTAAATATGCATGATCTGAATGACATTTAAGATTCTGAATTGTCAAGTGTGTCCAGATAATAACTTTGAAGCAGGGTTTCCCTCCTGACCTGAACTCTCCACAAATGACAGTGAGGTCACCTGGTGTCTCACTAAAATCCCGCTTGCAGTATTCCAGAATAAAGAACACCACAGGAAGCCAGCCTATCTGCATCCCCACAGTTCAGGCTGTCCCTTAAGTAAGATGTTAAACCAAGCAGGCTTCCCTGCTCTCCTCCTCAGGGGAGGGCATCCCAGACAAGCTACTAATTCTGGTCCATTACACGAGATAGCAGAGAAGTCGATGACACCCAGCCATCCTCCTGCACCAGGTACTGCAAAGTTCAGAGCTTGGCATCAGCATGCTATTCAAAGGCAGACTCAAATGAATGGTGGGTCCGACAGACCTGAACAATCACCTTCCTGTCTTATTCACAAAGAACGGAGTGAACATCTGCCAGCAACCCTTGTTGATATTCTGAAATCATTCATAGAAGAGATGTATGTGAAGTCAGGAGGGGGGCAGATGAGCTCCCCCTAAGCCCATCAGCCTTGAATCAAAAGTTCAGCCAGTTGATTTATTCAGCTTTAGAAAAGCGAGGGTTCTCTTACTTGAAAGCATGCCGGGTACATATAAAATATATTCCAATGCAATCAATATTATCCTTTAAGTCTTTAATTAGCTTTCACTTCTCTTAAGAAGTAGACAAATGCTGACAGGAGAGAGGAAGGAAAAAAAAAGATTGACTTTCTTTCCTTTGGTGTTAGCTGTCCAATATCATTCTAGACAATTGAAAATATATATCTTTTAGTTACGGCATGATTTCTGGGGTGGAAAGCAGTCCTTATCAAAAAGAAGAAGAAGAAAAAAAAAGTCTTCCTTCAACGTAATTGGTATTTTTGCTCAGAAAAAACAAAGGGAGATTGATTGAAAGCAGATTGCCTTTTTGCCCAGGGAGAATTATTAGGTGCATTATCATGGCGACCTTGAAGAACCCATATTGTTCCAATCTGTCCTGTATCTGATTTGAAGATTTACAGCCTCCCATACTTTTGCCAATAATCATTTCCCTCCATTTTGTTTTCCATACAGTGGAAGTTATCAGGGAGCCCACATATTGAAAATGTTTGAACACGTCAGAATTGATGGATGGGGAGACCCTGCCTCTCCAGCCCTGAATCAGCCCTAGAAGATCTGCCCTGCCAGCCCGTGTCTGGGGAAGCTTCTGTCACCCTGCAGGAGCAAGAGAGAAAGACAGCAAGCAAATGGAAGAACATTTATCTGCCAGAAATATTTTCAGGACTTTCAGTAGTTTAGGGGAAGACACTATTACAAGGAAAAAAAAAAAAAAAAGACATAATATCTATTGTCCTCTGTTTTCAAAATATGATTGAAAATATTCTGTGATTGAGAACAGAGTGTTCAGTCCCTGGAAGTGGTGACAAGAAGAGAGGCTTGTTCTGGGGATGGGCGTGGACAGAGATGACCCTCCTTAAAAACATCATAATGTCTTAACATCACTAGATTCAGCTTCACTCACAGGTATGATTTAAAAAGGCCAAAAGGTCTCTTTTTTAATTATTTATTTATTTTTTTTAAGGGATTCACAATATAAGAGCACAGTTGTTTTCAGATCACATTAACGTTGCTCAGTTTGCCATACAACTAGGTAACTGGTGCTAGCATCCACAGATAAGGGATACCATTCGTCGTTTGTTTTCCTGGGACTGTGTTACATCACTTAGCATGATATCTTCAAAATGATCTCATCTGGGCTGCACAACACCTACAAACCTACTAGGTGAGATGTACATGCTGATGTCAGACACTAAATAATGAAACAGTCTCAGACAGGGTTATCAATTTTGCATTCAGAGCTTTGGAGGGTCTAGAAGGAGGTACCTGACTCATGAGGCTGTGTCCAGGATTTATTGAAAGACATAACACGTGTGGAAGGTCCCAGCAGAGAGATCTATTGTCAACAATCTAAAATGGCAGGGATCATGTGACATCTTTGTATCAGTATGTAGCAGATATAAAGCATTCTGTGGTCTGTATAAAACCCACCTAATCCTCAAACAACTGCATGTTCTTATTATCTGCATCTTTGCAGATAATGTCTCTAAGGCTGCTTCCTGAAGGTGCATGTGTGACAGTCACAGGAAGTAAAAGTGACTGGCCCAAGATGTAGTCTAGGTGTTCAAGTCCACTGCTCACAGAGCTGAGGGTGGAAGGTGAAGGTTGTCTTGCTCAGCTTCCGCTCTCTCAAGACAGGCAGGGTTGGCCATTACAGGGTAGAGGAGGTACTGCAGGGATTTCCAAGACTTTAGGAGAGAGGCTTGTTCTAAGGATGGGGATGGACAGAGATGAACTTCCCTTAAAATGTCACAATGTCTCAGTATCACAAGATTCAGCTTTGCTAGATCAGCTGGGCCACAGGTCTCAAGGTAACAAAAGTTGAGTGATATAGACACTAACTCAGGGCTGAAGAGGTAGCCTAGTGGTTAAGAGCGCCAACTGCTCTTGCAGAGGACCTGGGTTCGATCCCCAGCACCCACATGGCAGCTGAGAACCATCTGTAACTCCAATTCCAGGAGAACTCCAGTTCCAGGGGAATCCGACACCCTCTTCTGACCTCTGCAGCATTGCACAACATGGGTGCACAAACCTACATGCAGACAGTACATTCATACACATAAATAAATAAATAAATAAATAAATAAATAAATAAATAAATAATAAATAAAATAAAATAAAAAAGAAATCACTAAATTTACTGCTCAGAGACTCTAAATCCATTTCTTTTGGTCTCTTTGAGATGGGGTCTCCATGTAGTCACAGATGGCCTGGAACTCACTATATAGACCAGGATGGCCTCTATCTCACAGAGATCTACCTGCCTCTGCCTTCTGAATGCAAGTGCTGGGATTAAAGGCATGTGACATGATGCCTGGCTTAAATCAAATTTTAAAAGTTTAATCACACAGTCTGACAAGCCGAGGTACTGCAAAAGTAATGTGAACAACTACATTAAGACATTGTACATCCTATGGAGCTGAGAACTTTCTCAGTGGCTCGGGAGTTTGAAGGATAAGATGATCCATTTATAAAAAGGAATGATTTAGGGGCTGGAGAGATGGCCTAGTGGTTAAGAGTGCCGACTGCTCTTGCAGAGGACCCAGGTTTGATCCCCAGCACCCACATGGCGGCTGAGAACCGTCTGTAACTCCAATTCCAGGAGAACTCCAGTTCCAGGGGAATCCGAGACCCTCTTCTGACCTCCACGGCATTACACGACACAGGTGCACAGACCTACATGCAAACAGTACATTCATACACATACAAAAATAAAATAAAATAAAATAAAATAAAATAAAATAAATAAAAATAAAAGAATGGTTTAACCAAGGCAAGTTGGACAGTATCTAAAGCCGTTCTCATCTGCGGCTGTGGACATGGATACTTCTTTGAGCCCGAGGTCAGTAATCTTCATGTGTGGGCTCTATGGGACCTGATCACTTAGCCTATAAAGACAGACATAAGATATAAATCAATAACCATTTCTATTCTAATCTGGGATTTGTGGGGAGGGCATCTAGTTAAACCTTTATTGAGTTCAATTAACAAATATTTCTTGGGCAAAGGTAACATCCTAAACTAATATTAATGGCTTAGATAAAAAGATACATTTCCGATTCACAGAGGCAGGTGGATCTTTGTGAGTTCAAGGCCAGCCTAGTCTACAGAGTGAGTTCCAGGACAGCTGGGGCTACAGGGAGACCCTGTCTCAAAAAGACAAAAAAAAAAAAAAAAAGGAAGTCTTAAATATTAACAAAATAGTGGCAAATGGAATTTTCTGGAAGGAAGTTACTCATCCAGTATAAGCAGGGAGTATAAGCTTGTGCTGTGGAAGGACCTCAGACAGTGTATTAATTAGGAGATGATAACACAGGTAGGATGTGGAGTAGCTATGGCAGCTGTGGTTGAGCGTGAGCTCATAATAGAATAATGCTTGACTATAATGAATTCTCTCTGGGACCACGAGGAAATTGCCACTCATTTATTCTACAGCCTCATTATTATCATATATGTTAGTGTGTTCCTCTTACCATTGACCATTTCCACCTCAGAATGCAATCACACACATTCTCCTCAGCCCCTCTGTTTTTATGGTGGGCCAAGAAAGCCAATATTCCTGAGTTGAGTGGGAAAGTATTTCAGAGGTCAATTTCATGCCTGCCTTTAAGGCTGTACTTTCAGGCAGGAGGCAGAGGAGGAGGACTGGGCTTTTCAAGGCTCTAGTGGTGAGGCATCCAGAGATTCATTCAGAATGAGATTCCTTCAGTGAGAACAAAAATCTCCAAACACCAGGCAGTAAGTAGTACTGACAGCCAGTCACCTTTGAACCATTGCACATTTCCTGGTGGCTGTTCGATGGGGACAGGCCTCACTCACCTTATCAGATGCATCTTAGTTCAGATTGTCTGCATCACATGCTTAGAAAACAAACTCGACAATTTGGTGCAAGGTGAACTACCCCACCAAGGGCAGAACAACTCTGTCTATTTGATGCCTTCTAAAAACAGAAAGTAGGAAATGCTATGGAAATGGCCTAGGCTGGGTATCAAGAGACTGGGGAGGAAGGCCTGTGTGATCTGGAGCCGAATGAAGAGACTGGCAGGACCTCACCCACCAGAACCTGATGAAACCTCCCCCGGGGATCCAGCTCTCTACCCTGACTCTAGTTCACGGCATCATTTTATCTTGTCTAGACGTCTGCAATTGTTTCCTAATTGATTTCTCTGTTTACTCTCTCCCACCTTCCCCAGCCCCTCAAAAGCTAAAGAGCAAATCTGACTGCAATCATAATGGTCCCACAAGAGTGGTGGTGAGGGGGGGGGGTCTTAGATCTCTCCTAAATAGAGCTTCACTCCAGGAAGACAATGTAAAATGCATGGCTCTGGGCTGTTTATTTTTAAAGATACTATATCCATTTTTACTGGAACAAGTATAAAGAACTTAAAAAACCCATAGCTATCCTGTCACAATAAATCATACAGAGTAAATTGAAAATCCTATACAGCTTTCTCTGAATACATAGTGCTCACTTTGTCAAAGAGGCAGATGAAATGTGGCATATATTGATCTAGATGACTCTGTAAAACTATAGTATTTATATCAAATACATATGCCAGACTCTCTTCTACCTTTCTGCTGAGCCTTCTAATCATGCCTCTTCATCCCACCTCTCCCCAATACCTCCCACCATTGGCAGCCCCTGGCATGACGGGACTGGATGTTAAGAAGGGTTTGTCAAGGACAACAGAAGCAGTTTATTATCCAGGAAGCAGGGCAGTTAGAGATACAGCAACTCAACTACACAGTGATCAGTAGTAAGAGCTCAGGTTTGCCCTCCTAGGCTGGACTTGAACTGGTCAGAGCATGCATCGCCATGACTCTCCTGCAGCTGGGCTTCACATCTTCCCTTACCTGGCCAGGTCTTTAAGGTTACTTATCTTTTTTTTTTTTTTTTAATGTATATGAGTGTACTGTCTGCATGTAGGTTGGTGCACCCATGTCGTGCAATGCCTCGGAGGTCAGAAGAGGGCGTCAGATTCTCCTGGAACTGGAGTTAAAGATGGTTCTCAGCTGCCATGCGGGTGCTGGGAATTGAACCTAGGTCCTCTGCAAGAGCAGTCGTGCTCTTAACCACTGAGCCATCTCTCCAGCCCCAAGGTTACTTATCTTTAGGCAGCTGGCTCCATTTGTGTCTTGGTGGCCTTTAATCCTAGCACTTGGGAGGCAGAGGCAGGCGGATCTTTGTGAGTTCAAGGCCAGCCTGGTCTACAGAGTGAGTTCCAGGCCAGCTGGGACCACAGGGAGACCCTGTCTCAAAAAGACCAAAAAAAAAAAAAAAAAAAAGAAAAAAGAATTGCTGTTCTTTAACTTTTGAACCCCTTTGGCTCATGATCTCAGTGCAGAAAAGGAACCAAATCAGGTTCCACCCTTTACTGAAACCCTGTCTTTTCTAAATCCAGTTTACTAAAAAGCCTGTCCTCAAGAATCTGCCTTCCTTGTGGGGAAAGACTGACCACTAAGGCAACACTGACTCCAGCCTGTTGACCGTATCCCTCCACTCTACCCCAGGACCTAGCTCAAGGACTCCCAATTTTGCTGGGCTTTCAGGACCTATTTGTTGACTGACAGACAGGTTGGCAAAGTACACTTAGTTTAGCCACTAGGCCAGAGTAAATAAGGAAGAAATTTAGCAGTTAGTAAACTGCAAGAATCACTGCCTGATTCTGGCGCCTCAAATCTTCTCCTGAATTTCAAGTCTTTAAAGGGGCTGTGTGTGGAAGCAAAAAAAAAGAAAACAATACAGAGTGCATATCATGCCCACAATCTCAAACCCTGACTATAACCATTTCCTGTTAAAAGAAAGACAGGAAAATGAAAACAACCCAAGGAGGTTTAACGCTAAGATAATTTCCTACCCTTGGCCACATCCACTACTTTGCTAATCACAAAGGAAGGAAATGCATTCTCTCTCCTAGTGAGGAAGAGAAAAAGTAATCATCTTATCCAGCTGTCGACGGGGCTATTCTAGCTAGAGGAGGCAGTCTGTTTGGCTGTTTCCCTAAATGAGGGCAGAAGACTGAGCACAGAGATCTCTACAGTGCATCATGGTCAGCTTTATGAATCAGAGACAGAAGATCCTGAGAGGCCCTATCCAGACCAGAACTTTCTGCACAAAACTAATGTGTTTTATCATTCACAGCCAGGGGACTAATCTGCCCTAGAGGATGCACCATCCCAAATCATAATTAGACCTCCATAATCAGACAGCACATGGGGTCACAGTCAGACTCCCTGTAAGGAATGATCACACATCTGTTGTAGTTTGTAGCCTCTATGGAATCTCAATCCAAGACTTGATAAATTCTGAGAACCTCAGAGTAGGGACTTTGGCTGTTCTTCCTGTCTAGCATGCACAGTTCCTTCTGTCCACACCATCTCCCTCTTAATCACACGTGGTCGCAGGATCTTTAATCAAGGTGCCATTCCCAAGTGAGGTTAATCATTTCACCTACATTTGGAATAATATTAAATTCATAATGGGAGCTGATCCATAGTAATGGCAAAAGTTTGTAATGAATGACCATGAGTAATCCCTGCTCTCCTGGCTCTCTGAGCTGCATCTCCTTTCTGGGAACTTGCCCTTCCATTTTGTCCCTGAATTCTGTAAGCCACTCCAACATTTTTGTTTAATGCTTAGTCAGCAAAAATCTGTATCTGTTGCCTGCAACCAATGACCCCTAAGTGGTAGATATGTTGACCTTTGGTTTAGTCCCACTTAATTTTCATAATTACCTAGTCTTCAAGTGTTATCACCACCACTTTGCTTTTTCTTTCTTCTTTCTTTACATACTTCAGAAAGAGGAGTTAGAGAGTTGTTGTTTTTTTCTTTTGTGTGTCTACGGAGGGAAGGGTTGCTCTTGTAAGTGTGAAGAGGGACTGTATGTTCAAGCACATGCAGGTAAAAGTGCACATGGAAGCCAGAGGTTGGAACCTTTTTTGAAAATATTTTGACTGGCTAGGATCAAGAAAACAAATGATACCGAGTGCTGGAGAGGCTGTGGGGAAAGGGGAACACTCATCCACTACTGGTGGGAATGTAAACTCGTACAGCCACTATGGAAAGCAGTGTGGAGAACCCTTGGAAGACTCAAAATGAGCTTGCTATCTGACCCAGTCATACCACTCCTGGGTCTATACCTGCAAGACTCATCTTACCACAAGAGATACATGCACAGCCATGTTTATTGCAGCTCTCTTCACAATAGCAAAGAGCTGGAACCAACCCGAGTGCCCCTCAACTGACAAGTGGATGGAGAAAATGTGGTACATCTACACAGTGGAGTTCTATGCAGCGGTAAAGAAGACATCATGAACTTTGCAGGTAAATGGATGGAGCTAGAAGATATCATGCTAAGTTAAGTAACACAGCCCCAGAAAAACAAATGACGAATGGTATCCCTCATCTGTGGATGCTAGCACCAATTACCTAATTGTATGGCAAACTGAGCAACGTTAATGTGATCTGAAAACAACTGTGCTCTAATATTGTGAATCCTTTAAAAATTAATTAAAAAAAGATTAAATAAAAAAAGGAAAATATTTTATTTATTATTTTTATGTGCCTGAGTCTATTGCCTGCAAGTATGTGAGTGTACCTGTCTTATGTAAGGCCCACAGAGGTCAGAAGAGGCATCAGATCCCCTGGAACTGAGGTTAAGGACAGTTGTTAGCCACCATGTAGGTGCTGGGAACCCAACCCAGGTCTTCTGCAAGAGCAGCCAGTGCTCTTAACTGCTGAGCCATTTCTTCAGGCCCCAAGAGAGGCTGACATCTTTTCAACCACTCTCCACTTTATACTCTGAGGCAGGATCTCTCCCTGACTCTGGAGCTCATGGAGTTGACTAGGCTGGATGGTTAAGGAGCTCCAGGGATCCACCTGTCTCTTCCTCCCCAGTGATGGGATTATAGATGTGTGCTACTGTCCCTAGCTTTTTAAACATGGGTGGTAGGGATCCAAACCCAGGTCCGCATGCTTGCTAAGAACACTTTCTACCACCTAAACCATCACCTCAGGCCTTAGACACCCTGCTTAAGTAATTCCACAGTTGCCAATCTGTCACAAATTACACTGATTCTTCCTTGAGACTTCCTAACATACTCACCCCTCTGCATTTTAATTATCCCATTATGTAGAGCTCAGTAACCTTCAGCCATTTTAAAGAAACTAGGCTACCCTTGACTTGACCTTTTCCATCTAGATAGTTTTCTGCCCAGAATGGCAATTGCCTCTCTTTAGATCAAATCAGCTTTACCTGTCTCTAACTGATGCTGCCGCACCTGAACAAATACAGAATAAGAGGCAAGACTGAGCCAGACAAAGGTCAGCCTTAGCCTTTGGGGATGAGGGAGAACTAGAGAAAGAATGAATCCAAACAAGGAGATAATGTGTAGTTTTCCTAGGCAAAGGATGTAAAGGGACCCCCATCCCTCTCCCTAACTAACACCCCAGGGGAAATCCTGCATCCTAAGCCTAGATCACATGTTATGGAGATTGGTTTTCTGGCAGTGACAGTCACCTTGACACACCCTCTCTTTATTCTCCCACCACACCCAAAGGCATTGCCAGAGCTAGCAAAAAAAGCTGTCTGCCATTCCCTTTGAGCAGATTCAACATCAACCAGATGGTCCCCACAAGGACGGTTCCACTTAAAAGGGTCCCCAAGCAACCATCCCACTCATTTTCAATATAGTAGTAAGTGAATCATACAAGCTAGCCAACACTTTGTTTCAGAAAGCCTCTGTGCTGGACAGTTTTACCCCCAACTCTAAGCTAATGAAAGTGTCCTGAGTTCGCTTAAAGTAGGCTGGTTTAAACGAGGGTGCACAGTAAGTTAAATGTATTGAGTTCTATGCACAATATCCCCCATCTATAAAGGGCCTGTCAGGATAAAACACCACTGGAAGTTGAAGAGCATCTGCATTTGCATTATCCTGCATAGACTCCAAGCATCTGTAACCCACTCCAGACTTGAAAGGAGCCACAGAGAGAAGGCGTGGTGAGGGTGGCATGGCAGCTCTATGACCCTCCAGTATCTCTCTGCACACCTCTTTTCCCAGGTTCATCATTAGACGGAGAAGACTTTAGGCACAAGGCTGCTCTGCTCTTACCTGTGCCCTAAACAGGTCCAGTGGGAACTTCTTTAGCAACTTGAATCACTGCATACTTTTAGGCACAGTCCCTCTAATGAGTTTTGTGCCTTCATGACTATTTCACACCTTCCTGATTTTACTGAGCAAAATTCCTGCCAAAAGAACATTTCTCTGGGATGATGATCCTACATCATCAAGCTCCTGTTTGGCTGCCCACTGGCTCCCTGCATCATTCTGATTGGTCAACGTCTCACATCCTCTCCAATCATGTTCTGTTGCTCATCCCCTTAGCCCAGATCCCAGCACACAGTAGGGCTTGAATCATTCCTGAGCCAATGTGTTGGAAAGGATCTTTTCCTAAATCTGTTCTATATGCAAGCTGGCGTGACCTTTGAGATTAGGGACAAGCATCATAATTCTAGGAATGGTCACACCATTCTAGGAATGGTCACATCTGCCTCCATATCTCCCTATAGGAAAGGGACATAGAGGGGAGATGAAGATTCCTTTCACTGACAACTGGTACCCACATTCAACACAGTCCCTATGGTTCCGGGGGAGGGTGCAAACTATTACTGCGCAAACCCCATACTATGTAGACTCAACTCTGACAGCAACAGAATCAGATTTCCACAACTTTCATTCTGCATCGGCTTCCATAGTATTTTAATAAAAAGAGACACTGGACTTGGCCACTTAGAAAGTTTCCTGGTTTATTTTCAGAGCGCGATGACAGAAGCAGTGGGATGAACCCCAAATCTATGAGGAACCGCTTGTCACAGCTCTGGAAAGACTTCTATCAGCATGAATGACAGCGCAGGAAGACAGAAAACACGGTGCAACTTAGTCTCGGATGCTTGCATTTATTCCTGAGACTCTAACTCTGCCCAGCAAGGACTCACTCCATCAAATGTGAGGCTGAGCAGAAAGAATCTCCAGGAATTATAATAAGAAAAGTCATAATCAGAATTCCTTTTTTAATGGAAGCAAGAATATTTGAAAGCCAAAGTCTAGGCTTGAGTATGACTTTTGTGTTAAGTACACAGTTCATCTCCCACCTACATTTCTATTCTTGTTTTGAGAACAATAGCTGGAACATTTTGATAAGTGAAGTGTGTGGAAGGGAAGAAAGACGGCAGGGACATGGGGCGGGGGGCAGGGGGGTGTGGGGGGAGAGCGAGCCTCCATTTCATCAGCATTATCTGGAAATTGATTTAATATGCATCCAAGTCTCTTTCCATAGCATTTCAAGTTTGAAAGGGACTGAAGATGTGGATTAGAAGAATCCAAAGCAGATGCCAAGAAAGAAGTGGCCACATACACACCCATCAAGACCCCTGCCATTGCAAAGAGATACCTGGCACATTACATTATATGATACAACACTTAATGACAAGTGCTTTTGGTACCTGCTGTTCAATACCAAATTTCAGAAGTTGTCAAGGGTCATTTTCCCAAAGAATTAGGGCAATCTCATTTTTACCCCCTTTCCCAAAAAGTTTAATGCTAATCAAAGCAGAATGCCTAATCAACCCAAGATGGTCTGTCAGCTTGAATTATCTATCTGTCTTCCCATTTACTGTATCTGTCTGTCTACAATTCTTCATATCTTTGTGAAGATCAGTTATTGGGGCCCATGTTTCCTTCTGACTAGAATCGCTACCAGATGATCCTTCCTGGTGATATGTTGATGATTTGCTAATTTATGGCTTTTAAAATCTAGGAATCCAAAGACATTGCCAGGCAGTCACATGGGCTACAAGAGGAGTGCTCTGAAAGGCTTCTTTGACAAGGGATCAAAGATTGTGTAAAATACAAAACTACAAGACGTAGGTCACATTTCAACCTGAGCAGTGTCTGAGATTGAGAAATCGTAAATGACATCTTATAGGAAACATCCCTTGCTTAAGCAGTCCACCCCCACCCCCTGCCCTGCCACAGCCCTTGGAGAAGTGAGAGTGTCGGCCTAAATACAAGTAAACAGGAAGGGAAAGCAGGCCCACAGTATCAAGCCAAGTTAACAGCACATGAATCAACCCAAATCCCATACTTTGTGCTGGGGGATCAGGGCTGCTCAGAAGAAAGAGCCAGGGTAATGGGATTGCCATAAGACACTGTCTCCTCTGGAAACTGGGGGAGGATTAAACAAGTTCCAAGGATAACCCAACTATGTAGGTGGCCAAATACTATGACATGCAGCTTAAGAAAGAAAGATATAGATGGAGGTTTTAATGGGTGTCCTGGAATATGTCTGTCCACAGTGCCCAACGTTGAGAAAGTACTTAATAAACACATGTGGAATGGATAAACAGGAAGGTATGGTTCATGCTGACTCTCT
The DNA here is from genome assembly GCA_009823505.1 of Rhizomys pruinosus. NCBI lineage: Eukaryota > Metazoa > Chordata > Mammalia > Rodentia > Spalacidae > Rhizomys > Rhizomys pruinosus. Next base: position 1,291,328 of record VZQC01015297.1, on the reverse strand, counting down.
TTAGTGCAAGGGTATACCACAGAGGGGGTAAGTTAAACGAATCTTTGTAAAGAAATAATCGTGTTCAGATATAGCAGGCACTTGAAAATTCTCAATGTTTAGTAAAAAGTGGCCTAGAACCACTGTGGGTAAAATCTGAGGGTCGGGAGAACATGGAGGGAGATGGTGATCGGAGGTAGTGATCAGAAAGAAACAGCACGGTCTTGGAAAGGCAGAAAGCACATGAGGGAGAAGAGCAGTCGATTTCAGGTAGAAGGAAGACAGCTAAATAAAGTCCCAGCCATAAGAAACATGAGGCCCTGTGCGCATTGGCCGGAGAGGACTGCTCAAGCAAGTGAGAGAATGTGGAGAATACAGCTAGCCCTTTGCATCCTTGGGGGACTGGTTCCAGTACCCTCTGGACACCAGCATCAACCTTGGATAAAATGGTGTCATGTCTACACGTGAAGCTCCATGCCCGGCTTTCTTAAACTGGATCAAGGGATGGGTTCATCTGTGATAACCACTCCTCAAAACAGAATAGGGATGCAGCCATAGTCTTCTCCATGTTAATTAACAACATTCACTTTCCTGTTCCCCTTTGCCTACGTCTTGTCTTTTATTACATATTCCTTTCCACATGTCCTCTCAGTATTTGGCTACCAAAGATCAGTGCTGTACTCTGAACCCACTTCAGAGTCCCAAATCCAGTTCTGTGTGTCCCAAACACCTGGACTATGGCTGCCTCAGTTTGGGGCCACTAAAGCCCTGTCATGAGAAACACAAAGTCTTTATGCCTCCCCAGCTGGGCTGTCTCTATGGGGAGGAGGGGGCGATTACAGTTGACGGATTCCTCTCTGTGGCCAATTATTTTCCATGGCCCTTGGCCATGTGACCTTGGACCATGATCTTGTCAGTTCTCATAAACTAACCAGGAGTGGAATGAATCACACTGAGAGAGGAAACCTCTGGGGAAAGCTGCAAGGGGCCTTGGGAGGAGAGGGAGTGAGCCTGGGATCCCAGGGCCTTGAGAGAGTCTCAGTGTCCCCTGTGTCTCCACCACCTCTAACAGCTTTCATTTTATGTGGAGGGTAAGAGGCAAAGGCTTTGGGAGGCAGACTGGCCTAAGGGAGGGCTACTCTCCCAAATAAGATGTAGGGTCTCAGCTCAAGAGACCAAGTGTCCCCAACATCCCCAACTTGGGGAGATGGCTGCTTGAGTCACTCATTGGACTCTTAGTTGCTAATAGTCCCGTCTTTATTTCTTAGGACTGCCAATTAAGTCAGACGACAGCTAGCACAAACAGGCGCGCAGGTCCCCACACTGACTCTGGGAATGGATGTTCTGTAGGAAGTAAGGGCTCATGGAGAAATGGGAGTAAGCCTCTCTAGACCCTTGACTGTTTAGATGGTGGGGATATTTTGTGGATGGCACAGGAGGAATTTGCATTGTGCCAAACAAACTGATTAAAACTCAAAATGAAGTTCCAATGAAATCTTCGTATTCTATGAAGTCCTGAATGTGGCCATTGTATCAACCAAGCCAGAGAAACTGTCTTATTTATATTTAACTTTAAATAATCTTTGACTTTCAAAGTTTCGTGTCTCTGCAATTTTGCATCATCGGTTACCTTCAGCTTTCTGACAAGTTAATGTATTGCTGTGGGAGGTTACTTCTGAATAAATTATGCACATATAAACAAAATCTTAACTATGCACATGTTTAAATTATTTTCTGGGCATTCACTGGATTCAATCCTGGGGAGCAGGGAAGGAGGAACTTTGGCAGGTTCATAGCTGTGTGGGTGGGGCTAGCTCACGTGCGTTTTTTGCATACACAAAAACTCAAGCACTGCATGCTATTTTAAGAGTCTGTATCTTTCAACAAAGTTTAGCTGCTTTCCTTTTGCAAATGCATTTAATTTTATCTGGAAACTTTTTGACGTTAGAAATAGAACAACTGTAGTTTCTCATTATGTTTCCTGCCAGAATCCATGCTTCGTTGCTCAACTAAAGACCTTATATTGCTAATTACTACCACATGTACATATCCCAAGCGAAAGGAAACTTATTGATTCTGACAGCCCATTCTCTCAACACTGAATTCCAAATGAAAACTCAAATTTTGGCCAAACATAACATTTCATCAATCTTGTTCTAGTGACTGGAAAAACAACATCAAACAAAGGGTGCTAATGGCCCTTTATTACCGTTCCTTTCCCAAGCTTATATTTTCTGATGAAAGATCTAAGTGACCAAGGGCTCCTTTAAACTACTTGGTAATTAGCTTTTGAACCAGGAAATAATGCATAAAGTAAAGGGAACAGTCCTGGTGTTGATGACAGGAGATACTCTATGTCCATAGGATCTGGGGACATTGGAGACCAAAAAGAGGATATTAAAAGCAAAGTACATTTTCATAAAGAGACCAAAAAAAAAGAGTACAATGGCCAGAGAGAAACCGGGCTAAAGGTGGTGATAAAAAGATTAGAGTTAGCAAGAGCCTGGAGGAAGTCCTCCTGCAAGCTAAAGTCGTTAGCAGGTGGGGGTTTGAGTGGAAATACCAGGCTTTAAAGCTGACCAGATCAGAGCTGGGCAGGCCACTCACTGAGTGCTGGTCTCGGGGCCTCATGCGGGCCACCCATCAACAAAGCTGTCAGTTAACAGCCCACCCACACTGGCCCAGAAACTAATGTTATGGAAAAAAAATTCCACACAGAGAGGCAAGAAGAGACATTTTCAACTTGGGCTTCAAAATAATTGATTATATTGACTTCACTGGGGACAGCGATAAAGATATACTAAGGGGGACCAGTGGGCTGGGACAGCCAATAAAAAGAGTCAGGACTCTCAGGATGCCTCTTGCTTCATGGTGACTTGTCCCCATCTTAAAGGTAAACAGAACTGGGAAGCTGTTTTGCTCTTGTCATGAGATACGCAATCAAGGGGTATCTCTGGACTTATTTGGCCTTCTGGAACCAACCAATGGTCCAGAAATCAGAACAGCTTGGTTCTAACCTCATCCAGGGCTGTTAAGATAATAGGAAGGGGAGGGACCTATTAGAGGAAGATGGAGAGATGGCTGCCTCACGGAACAGATGCCAACTGGCCTCTTCTCGCCCTCTGTCCTTTGTGCCTCTGGAAGGAAACTGGTATCCTGTGGGTAGTTCAGGCAAATGAGCCTTTTTCCCACCTCCTCATTTTCTGAACAGAATATTGGACACCTGAGCTCATGATGTGTTGGATTCAGTAACCAGTGAGGGACTTGGCTCCATCCAGCAGGGCCAACTGTCAAGGTGGGGGGAGAAGGCCTAGAGCCATGGCGGTAGGGCAGTTCTACCAGCTAGGTTTCATTTCCTTAAAAGCCAAAATATGTTAATCATTTGGGGGTAAGAAGGAAAACAAGGCAAAGGCACTCTATCACATCAAGCTCCACGCCTAAGACGGGCAAGAATGGGACAGTTCTCCTCCATGTTTTAATATGGATATATGGATAGCAGTGTCTGGTGTATTCACAGGTCCAAATTTCTTGAGGTGTGCACAAAACATGTGAACATTTACCCTGTGCATGTTATACCCAGAAATAGCAAAGCCGTCAAAGCAAATAAATGAAACTTGGTTGGCCAGCCAGCCCAACCTCCCACCAACATTCCTCTGTTGAGATGGCTCTCAGGTAGAGAATAAAGGAGGTAAGTCCTTGGTATTAGCACAGGAATAAAAGTTCCGGTTACTACTCGACTCCTGCCTTGATACTGATGTTGATCAAGAGATCTGACCACAAACTGAAGCAAGAAAGCATTCATGTTTGGGAACGAATGAAGCACGCATGTTCAGGAATTACAAGTGGTACATGACATCATACATATCATACTTTCTGCTCAGGAGGAATTTCCGCTGTGTACAGCGAAACTTTAAGGATAAGATCGGGGCCTCCTAGCCCAGAGGACCCCTGGTTTAAGGACTAGAATTTAATCACATTCCCAGTTCACGTGAGCAATAAATGGTCTTACTTTGAATGTTAGGGACAAGAATAGAAAATATGGTCCCAGGTATACATGGATCCCCTCTAAGTAAATTCACTGTTATCTCCCAGAAATTGTGAATGGCAAGAAGACCTAGGGAGGTGGTCCGAACGTTTCCTGCGCTCTGACGTCATGCGCCCCCTGCAGAATATGGGCTTTCCCCTCCTCAAAGAACTGGGTTGGGCTGAGGGAGGGGCGAGACTTAGTGCCACCACCCCAGGGACTCTGCAAAGTCACTCAACCACATCTCCTCTGGTAAAACTGACTTACTTTCTGCCTCCATGTTTGTTAAAAGTCCCGCCGAATTTATTCCGATTCAGGATGAGAGCAGCAATTTCGGGCACGTAGCGGGCAAACATTGCCTACATGCATGAGACAAAGAAACAAGAGCCAAAACAAACATGGCATGCAGGGAGGATTGTACCGCCGCGGAGGCAGCAAACCTCGGGCGTACTTACTTTCTTCCACTAACCGCACTATAGGAGCCCCCGTATTTCTTCCGGTTTCCTATTAACTCTATGATTTCAGGGACGTAGCTGGCAAACATGGCCTAAGGAGAAGAGGGGGAGACAGAAGAGAGACTAAAAAGACAGGCCAAAGAAAGGGTGACCTTTTCAGAAGGGGGATGCTAAGATCTGAAAACACAAAAGGGTTAGACCCTTAAAGGTTCTATATTAATACGGTGGCTTAAAAAAAAAAAAAAGACAAGAGGGACAAGTTCCTGAAAATGCACAGAATGGGATGAATGTGATCCAACCTAGACAATTAGAAAATAAAAACAAAAAAATCACAGTCGAGTTAAATACAGAGGAGACAGGAATAAATAAGCTGACATCCAGCTCTGCCACCTGAAGTGGTTAAAAGGACTGTGTGCTGGTGAAATTACACACACACACACACACACACACACACACACACACACACACGCATACATTTCTCTAAGACCCTTCCAATTAACATTCAGAGAATTAATATCTTTATGAATGTCCAAAGACACTGACCACTAAAAGAATATTAAGAATAAATTCTTTCCATTGAAAAATTACTAAAAAGCATAGAAGGTTCATATTGGAAATTATACAAGAGGAAAGGATAGCAGAGGAAGGACACAAAACCGCCATGTTTTGTCCAACAAACACTGTCCTGTGGCTGGCTCATCAAATCTCCTTAGCTACAGGGCCCTCATCACCGCTGCAGAAATGCTGCTGTAAATGTCCATCCAAACACACATTCACATACATTTTTAAAAATGTATATGTCCTATGCATACAAAACAGAGAGATATGTATGCATCGCTTCATACAAATGTGTGTGTGGTGCACATATGTGATAGCTGCATGTGGACAAGGATTTTAATCACTTACCTTATACCTAGCAAAAATTAAACTTAGTTATGAGCTGCTTTAACAGGGACAATGCAGCAACTTCCAATGTGCCGCTTAGAAACTCCTCAGAATTATATCAGAAGGGATGGCTTACTGAGGAGACAGAGTGCCCTGTGTAGTACTGAGGACCGGTCTGGACCCTTGATACAATCAAGCTCTGATCACAGCAATGCTTCCTAGCTGAGGCAGACCCTTCTCCTCAGAGTGGACAGACCCCAGCCACAGAGTTTATTAGAAGTTTGGGGAGGAGCATGGGGGGGAGGGAGAGCTCTTGAAACCGCACTGTCTACAGAGTCTGAACAGCATCTACCAGGGTCAGTGGCCACAGATATCCTAGCAACCAAATGTTCACTTTCATTACTAAAGGATGGGCACTCTCATTTATGAATGGCATTCCTTTCTTAAGCAATGAGGTTTGCTCCTGGCTACGTGGCTGTCCCCAGTGAGGACAGTATACTTGGGACTGAGGGACAAATACAACATTAAATAAGGGTGCAGCCAAGTCACCCTTGCTGTTTGGATGTCTTAGCCTGATTGTGGCATAAGGGAATCGATCACTTGCTTCCCGTGCAGAAACAGAGTATAAAAATGCGAAGCCTAAGGAAGTGGCTAATAGAAAATACTAATGATAACTATGAAAAGGGACACGATAAGAGAGCTTTTTACCAGTCCCCCGAGGATGAAGAAGACCATGAAGAGGCGTCCAAGGGTGGTTTTTGCATAAACATCCCCATAACCAACAGTGGACATTGTGACCATGAGTAGGTAGACACATTCCCAGTACGTAAGAGCTTGGTTGTTTTGGAAGTTTTCCCATGGGTCCCCAGAATTCTCCACCTACAACGGAAGAAGGGAGAAAAGAAAGAGAGAGAAATCATCAAATATCCATATGGAATATATACAATGAACCAGGAGCCCCGTTTCAGCAGGCTTTTTGCTAAAGCACATGACTCTCAGGGTAAGAGAGTTTGTGGTGGATCCTGAAGCCTGATGCCCCAGACACTCCCAGCAGGTACCAGAGAAGAGAAGGTGGATAATAGTACCAGGAAATGCCCCTCCGTGACTGGCTGGGGCCAAGGGGAAAAGAACAGAGAAGGAGCGAAACATCCCCATCTGTTTTGCCAGCCGAACAGCACATTGCCTCAGGCCCACTTAGAGTGCTCCCTTTAAGGAAGGAAATAGAAAATTCTTCCCTCCTGGGAATTCCTACTGAAAGCATAAACTATCCCCAGAGGGCACCTCTTGTCATCATTTCAGCCAAGGAGATGCCACTGGGCCCAACGCCTAATCTTCTTCGGCCTGAACCCAAACATCTCTACTTGTATATGCCGCCTTCTCTGTAGACTGTCAACAAGCAGTTCTGCACTTCAGCTGTGGAACTTGCCCTGGAACAGGAAGGGCAAGCCCCTGAGAACAGTTTGCATCTATATAGCCTTAGACCAAAGGCCTGCAAACCTTTGTAGTAAAGGGTCACAGAGCCTATGGTATCAGCTTGGGCTCTTAGAGTCCCTGATTCTGTGCAGCTACTGGGCTCTGGAGCTGGAGCTGAATCTGGAACTCAGCAGGGAGCCGGGAATGGGTATGGTGTTGGATTTGGGGAACCAGAGCCCAGGGCTGCAGATTGCCCTTGGCACTTGGTTCCCATAAAAAAAAAAAATTAGGATGGATGGGGCTGGAGAGATGGCCTAGTGGTTAAGAGCGCCGACTGCTCTTGCAGAGGACCCAGGTTTGATCCCCAGCACCCACATGGAGGCTGAGAACCATCTGTAACTCCAGTTCCAGGGGAATCGGAGACCCTCTTCTGACCTCCGAGGCATTGCATGACGGGTGCACCGACCTACATGCAGACAGTACATTCATACACATACAAAAATAAAATTTTTTAAGTTTTTTAAAAATTAGGATGATGAAGGCTGAGTTTGGTCCAGAATCTAACCAGCATAAAGAGTTCAGTAGGTGCTGGAAAAATGGCTCAGTGGTTTAGAGCCAGAATTGCTCTTTGCAGAAGACATGGACTCCCACCTTGGGCAATTCTTGAACCACATGTAGATCTAGTTCTGGGGCATCTGACACCCTTTTCTGGCCTCTTCAGGCTCCTTCACACACCTGCATGCATGCATAGGGATATCTATCCCAATACAGACACATAATTAAAAAGTAAACAGCGTTTCTAAAAGAATTGGATAACATCCTCCTATCCCTGCTCTGTATCTGGCTTAGTGGCTGATGGAGAGAAAAGATAATCTTTATTCAGCTTCATACTTTGATGGGATTTATTCTGGTTCCAGCAGTCTATGTGTGTATGAAATGTACTTTTAACAGTTAAGTATATTCTCTGGAAGCAGGGGAGAAAGATCTGCCTTGGGAAGGTGAGAAGAATTTGAGTTAATAATAGAAAGCTTTCAAAGAGTCATTAGTATAAAAGAATTCACATTTTTTTGAGGTATGAAATAACTCGACAAGTCATCAGGTTGAAGAATTAAAGGCAGCTTTTTGTGAGAGGGAAGTGGGGAACACATGGATCTGCAGTTGTTTACAAACTTTGAACCTTGTCAGGGCTTTCTCTAGGTGGTTGCTGTGGAAGCACTGCCATCTCGTGGCGTTGTGGAATTATTGCACACAGAGTGAAAAAATCTACAGATGTCTTTCCCAAGCCGTACAGGTAAAGCTGGCAAATGCGGGTTAATAGCGAGAACATTCCTCACCATTTGGAACTAGTTTGGGGGTAAAGGGTTGGAATTCAGATAATTGTGTGGTTTGTTCCCCTTTCCTGTGTCTATAACTAAACTGTTTTCTCTCAGCAAGAGAAGTTTCAGGTAATAAAATGATTCTGCATGGGGCATGCTCCCGGCCAGCCTGAACTGCAGGGTCTTCACATACTCACCAAGTGGATGAACCCAGCTGCAGTCAGCCAGGTGCTGATAAATATGGAGAGCAGATTCACCAGCTTGATGGAATTACTGTGCAAAAGAGACAAGAAATAAAGTCCCCAAGTTACACTAGGTAAATGTTTTAGGAGCGTCCTGGTGGTGTCACAGCGCCCCCTATTGGGGAGAGGCAGGTTGTCCGCATCAAAAGGGAATTTGACTCCCAGAAGGTGATGTAAATTGGTCAGGGATGAAAGTCTCAATATAGCCTGAAGGAAAATTACAGCTGGGCCTTGAATTAACTCCTTCAAACTTTGTCCAAAATTAAGTTTGAGTTACATGAAAAAAGAAAAACTTAAAATCTACAGAGAAGTGGAAACAGTGTAATTAACACACATAAGCTCTTCACCTACACTGACAATTATTGACATTTTCCTACATCTGCTTTCGCTCTATACTTTCTCTCATTCTAATTCTTTTCTTCTTTCAGTTTAAATTTTTTCAGTTGAGCCATTGACACCTAAGTTGTAGACATCACAGTACAACCTCTGATCATTTCAGCATCCAGCTCCTGAGAAGGGCTCTATATGATGTAATCACAAGGACAAGGTCATTTCTAAGAATATTAACATGAATTCAGCAATGTAATCTAGCATGCAACCCTTATTTAGATGTCTCCAGTTGCCCTGAAATTATGTGGAAAAATATTTCCATCGCTCCCCCCCCCCAATCCAGGAACTAATCAAGGCTCATGCTTTGCATCTGGCCATGATGTGACTTTAATCTAGAGGAAAACAAACTTTCTTCAGGGAGACTAGTTAGTAAATGTTTTGGATTTTTCAGGACATACAGTCTCATGGGCAACTATCAACCATACCATTATCAGGCAGCTGTAGGCTGTGGCTATACCACAGAAAAACTTATTTACAGAAACAGAGGCCTAGATTACCCAATGACCTATATATTTCCCCAGTTTCCATGTCTCCGTTTTAGCCTCTTTTAACCTATGGGAAATGTCAGCACTCTTATTTTCTTTGCTTTCAAGAAAATGTCATTTTGTATGAACCCAGTCTGCATTAAAGAATGTCTCAGATAGTGGATTTGTTTAATTATTCTTTCAGGGTCAGATCTTGCTTAGACATCTCTGTTAAGAATCTCTCTTGGGGCTGGAGAGATGGCTCAGTGGTTAAGAGCACCGATTGCTCTTGCAGAGGACCCAAGTTCAATTCCCAGCACCCACATGATGGCTAAGAACTGTCTTTGACTCCAGTTCCAGAGGAATCCAACGGCCTCTACCCTCTTCTGACCTCTGCAGCATTGCATGACATGGGAGCACCAACCTACATGCAGACAGTACACTCATATATGTAGAAAATCATAAAAAAATTAAAAAAAGAATCTCTCTTAGGATGGATTCACTCAGGAATGACCCTGATGCTGCCAGACCCTCTCATTTGGCTAAGTAGGTGGGCTACCTCTCTTCACAGCCAGGGTTGAGTTCTCCTGGGAGCTAAGGCAGCATTCTGAACTTATTATATTCTATGTTCTAGGAGCAGCAGGTTTCTGGCATACAACAGGAACTCTATGAATGTGTACTGAGTAACCTGATTCTTCTTCGTCCTCTTCCATTAAACATCCTCTTTGCCTCCATTGAGGGAAAGCTTCTGCATGCTGTCAACTGGTCACTTTGCTGTCCAAAGACTTGACTGGCACATGATATCCAACACTCAACCTGCTGTCCTTCTTCAATCCCCTACAAAGTCCTGGCTCTCCTATCACAACTCTGCCATATGAACTCTTGAAAGTGTCATCACAGGCAAACCTACTGATGATGTTCCTTTTAGTGCTGTTACTGAACAAGATAGTGTCTCCATCTATCCATATAGTTTCCATTCCTTAAAATCTGGTTCAGTTCTCACCTCTTCCTTAAACCAAGCCTTTCTACTCACCTGGAATACAAAATGACTTTGCTTCCAGACTCTTGCCTCCAGCCATTCCACTGATGATTAAAGTATCTCACACAAAGTTTTAGACTGTATTTTACTTATCTATTCCTGGCTGCACCTTGCACACAAAAAAAGCTCTCTTTCCCACCTCTTTTGTTCCTCCGTAGTGGCCTAACACAGTCCCTGGGGATGCTAGCCCATCACTTTGGGCAGTCCACCTGTTGTTACCACCAAGGCAGTGGCACTTCTTGCCTACTTTGTCTTGAGGGACATATTATCTATAGTCTAAAAGTATAGAACCACAGTAATGTACAAGCTGACACTTTAACAGTGTCAAATTACTTTACACAAGTTTCACAGTGCTTACTGCTGCTTAGCAGATCTGGGAATGGGACTCGGGTCATTGAGCTCCAAAGTCTGAACACCCAGCCATGATAGTATCTGTTGCACTGTAGTCACTGAGTGGTGGTAATAAGAACATCTTTCTAGATGATGCTGGAATGTGGATCTTTCTAGATAATGCTGGAGTATGGATCTTGAATGCCCCCCACCCCACCCCAGCAAAGCCCAGATGTGAAAGGACTGATCTTCCAGGGCCATACTGTTGGAAGGAAATGGAACCTTTCAGAGGTGGGACCTGGACTGGGGAGATGGCTCAAGGGGTAGAGTGCTCCCTGTGCAGGCATGAAGTCCAGAGTTCAGAACCCACATGAAAACCGCTCACTGGGCTGGAGAGATGGCCTAGCGGTTAAGAGCGCCGACCGCTCTTACAGAGGACCCGGGTTCGATCTCCAGCACCCACATGGCAGCCAAGAACCGTCTGAAACTCCAATTCCAGGAGAACTCCAGTTCCAGGGGAATCCAACACCCTCTTCTGACCTCCGCGGCATTGCACGACACGGGTGCACAAATTTGCATGCAGACAGTACATTCATACACATACAGAAATAAAACAAAAAACAAAAAAAAACGCTCACCTGGGATCACAGCCTGTGAAAGCAGAGGCAAAGAGTTCCCAGACCAAGCTGGCTAGCCAGACTAGCTGAGATGAAAAGCACCCTGAGTTCAGCAAGAGACTCTGTCTCAACATGTATGGTGGACAGCAGTCAAAGATGTCTGACATCAACCCTGGGCTTCCACAAACACAAAAGGGTTTCAGCCCGCACAAATGCAAACATGTATACGCACATGCCATACATACACACACACACACACAAAAGCATATATACACAAACCAAAATAAAAATAAACATGAGATAGTCCTTTGTCAGAGATCTCTAGGTCACTCGGAGTGTGATATCTCCACCCAAAAGGGATTGGGGCACCCAGCTTCCTCCTCTTTCTCTCTTTAGCTTCCTGGCATAAGCTGAAAGTTTTAGCAACAAACCAGTCAGCTATGAGCTGCAGGACTAAAACTGTGGGTCAAAATAAGACTTTGCCTTTTATAGGTAGGTTGTCTCAGACACTGAGTTGTAGTGATGGAAGCTGACTAAGACGGTCACACAAACCTGGGCCTCAACCCACACTCCACTCTAGCATAGGATATTCAGTGGGTCAGGACTTACTCCAGAGAGGAAGAAGGCTATCTAGACATATCGATTAGCCTCTTAATCTGTCACATTAAAAAAAATGGAAAAGAGACCGTTTGATATCACATGAGGGCCAATACATGACAGGGAATTCAGGATGGAGGCAGAGGCCGAGGTCCATCAGGCAGCTTGGGACTTTTGCAAGGTAACCTCCTCTAGGTCCTTTACCCTAGAACAGACAGAGTGTCACAGCTTTCCTTTGCCTGCTTTTATGTAACCACAGGCAGACATCCATGTTGACTCTGAAGTCAAACTCAGGAATGAATAAGTATTTCCAAGGTCGAAAGTGAGACTGACCTTCTGAGATGAATGGGATAACTTCCCTTTCTTCAAAACAATAAGCCAGAAAAACAACAGAACATCATTCTGTGCTGCTTGGTCATCTCCAGAATTAACAGAATATGGCTGTCAATGTGTACCGAATCCTCAGTATGTGCTCGGCACTATATTGCCTTCTCCTCTCTCTTCAGAGTTTCTCCCTTACTCGTCAATGGAGGTTACAGGTACTATTGTTACATTCACTCACCACATAAGGAAACTGAGGCTTGGGGAGTTTGCATAGCTTGCCTGGGGAACCATGGTTAGTGAGATGTGGACCTGTGTGGCCCAGCATCTACTCACATAAGTAATTTGAAGGGACAGCACGGGACAACAGAGGGACCGTCCTTTCTGTCACTCTGTGGTTTGCCCTTCTCTTCGAAGGATACCCCTCCCCACAGCCTCTGGTCTGGGAGACCAGGGTATCAATCAAGGGCTCCCCTTACTGCAGTACTCCAAAGAAGAACAGTCAGTGAAAGAGTTCTATCTCACAGATAGGATTTATTGGACATACTTTTCAGTAATTAAGTGGGAAAGAGTCCTCCTTCTCTTCCTCCTCCTCCTCCTCCTCCTCCTCCTCCTCCTTCTCAGAAAAAGGGGCAAAAAATGCACCTACCCTAGAGAAAGCCTATCTGAGAATGCACTCAAAAGATATGTGTAGAGAGATTTCCCCCAAGGGGGGAATCTGAAAGCCTAGGTACAGATGTGCCTTTGGGCCTTTTCATTATGGAAGAAGACACTGTGGCTGTGATTGAAACCCATCTTTACACAACAGAAATGGCTCATATCCAGAATGTCCCCTGAAAACATAAAAATGTCAAGTTACTGACAGAGGTCACTGCCTACTTTGAAGCCTGAAGTTGCCATTAGCTTCAAGGCTGTAGATGCTGTGGTATAAAGTTGGCACTCCAAAGGGCAAACACAGATCTACTAAAGCCTGACTCTCACCCCTTTCACAACCACCTCAATGGCTCATGTTATTCCTCACCTGATGTCTAAGTCATTTCTGCGGCTGTGAATGGAATAGCCAACTAACAAAGCAATGCTTCACATCTTCCGTCCCAGCTCTTCTCTGCAGTTGAGAGACACTGTAATTCTTGCCTTTCTGCTCCTTAGAACAGTTTCCCAGATTGAAAGTCCTCTTCACTGGATCCCAGTCCTCATTACCAAGACAGACAGTTCCATTCATCAGAGACTGGCAGAATTGAAATAAGCCAGACACCCAGGGGATCAGCCGACCAAGCCCCATCAGGTGAAATAACCCTGGCAAGCCAGAAGCTGACCCTGTCTCTTCTTGGCTACCACTACATCTTGCTCCAAGCAAATTTCTCCATTGAAAACCAAAACTGGGCAGCCTCTTCCCTTGGCTCCATTTGGCAAGCCCTCCAAGACAGGACCCGACATCGAGGAGGAAGAAATAGTTGAAGAGCAGAAGCAACGAGAGGGTAGGTATGTACCCTCATCTTCTCAGGGGAGAATTCAACACCTAATTGATTCACTTATACACTCCCGATTCCTTGAGGCTTTAAAAAAGCAGTGTGCTCTCAACAACCATCAGAATCCTTTATGGATATTAAATCTATTGATGTCTCTGAGTCTCTTTGTGCTTTGAGAAAAATGGTCTGAATATGGTTATTATTAATCTCTAACTGATTGTCACCATGATATTAATGTTTAAGGGTGCTCTCGCTATGTGCAGAACATTTAATCAGTGTTGCTGAAACTGCCACATTCTGTGCAGAAATATGATTGTTTGTATGACATCAGCATCATCCCAGATCTCTTGTCTGGAAGTTGCTTCTAAGATATTCTTCATGACCAAGTAACTACGGGGGGAAAAGCATATATGCAAGATTAACCCTTGGTGGACCCCTTCTGCCCTGTGCAATGTGGATTTTGCCAGTCAGAAAAGGATTTCTTGGAAGGAGGAAGGGGCTGTCAGGAGAAGAACTTTTTGTGTTTGTGGCAAAAGAACCACAGAAGAAAGGTACCTGGAACCTTCTTTGCCAAGGTCAAAAGTCCAGACAAAACATGAAGTAGTAGTTATATTGATTTGGACCATTCAAATTCTAGCTCTCTGCCCTGAAAGAGGGATTATAATCTTATCATGAACATGACCTCCTCTAAAGAAAGCCATTCCTGTGTTTGCATTTTAACATCTGAGTCCCCATCTGTGAGTTCTCCAGGGTCGTTCTGGTCTGAGTAGGAATTATCTTCCATGGGCATATGTGTTAGGGACTTGGGCCCCCTCTGGTGGCATTATTTTGGGAGGGTCTGGAAACTTTATTAGGTGGGGCTTAGATGGAGGAAGGTCATGGGACAGACGGTGTCTTCTTGGGAACTACCACATCTATCTTGTCTCTGACCCTCCATCCCACTCTCTACTTCTCCTCCTCCCAGGTCACCATGAGGTGATTGGCGTTGCTCTTCCAGGATGCCTCACATAGCCAGCTGATCATAGTCTAGAACCCCTGAAACTCTGAGCCCAAAGAAATCTCTCTCTGAAGTTGTTTTCTCAGTAATTTTACCATAGTAACCAAAGTCTGACTAACAGTGGACATTAGAGTCATGGACATGGGTGGACACAGTGAATCATCTCTGAGAGTCTGAGAGACCAGAGACTTTTCCCAGGACTCAGTGCATGCTGGGAGAGTCGGGCTTGAGATGACAGCAGTGCATGATGGGAGAGTTGGGCTTGAGATGACAGCAGTGCATGCTGGGAGAGTCGGGCTTGAGATGACAGCAGTGATGCTGGAGCTGCCAAGGGCCATCTCTGCCCTTAGCACGTTTAAAAAAGAGATGTTTTGGTTAACTCGGAAAATGTCATTCACTTTGCACCAGGAAGTACAAATCTGTCCCTGTCTGGATCTTCAGCTTTGTCTCTGGTGAAGGGACCACCCAAGAGTCAGTGGCATTATTGTGCTTCAATACCACTTTTCCTGAGTGGATACAAAGTGTCCCAAACCTGAGCATCCACTGGACTGTGCCACACCGACATGAATGAACTATGAGGTACAAAGTGAAACAAAACAATATTCTGCCACAATTGCCCCTTAGTTTTAATCTCTTGATGGGTCTCTTCTTCACACAATCTGCATAGACTAGGTCCTAATACCCCTTCCCTAAACTATTGTCCCTGTCTGGTCTTAAGATCTGTGAAGTGGAGAGATGGTCTAGCGGTTAAGAGCATTGACTGCTCTTGCAGAGGACCCGGGTTTGATCCCCAGCACCCACATGGCAGCTGGGCGAGAACCGTCTTTAACTCCAGTTCCAGGGGAATCCGACACCATCTTCTGACCTCTGCGGCATTGCACAACACAGCTGCACAAACTTGCATGCAGACAGTACATTCATACACATATAAAAATTTAATTAATTAATTAATTAATTTTAAAAAAGATCTGTGAAGTCTTAGATGTGTCAAGCCAACTCTATCCAGTTGATGGAATGCTGAATTATTAGAATGTGAGTGACCATGTTTTCTCTCCTGAGTAAAATCCTTTAACAACTCTATCTTGCTGTCTGTAGAATCCATCAATCTAAGAGATCCATGGCTGCTACCTTACCCCACTCATAAGCATATCAAGTATTCTCCTTCATAGACTGCCCTGGAGCCATTTCTAAGGTCATATATGGAATAAAGTTAATTTTGAAAATGCTTCCCTGATACATTGATTGGGCAAATGATGCTAGGCTTGTACATAAGAACACACAAAAGCAATGTGGCAAGAGCACCGGTCAGCTGACAGCAGCAGGTGAAGAGAATGCTGACGACCCTTTATGCTTTTCCATAGGGTAGAAATGTTCACGGGAGCATTGTTACTTTAACATTTAGTGGAAACGGTAAGGTATTTTTCATTTTGGAATAAAATCACTACAGAATTTGTGCTGAAATTATCACTATTGGGCTGGAGAGACGGCTCAGCGGTTAAGAGCACCGACTGCTCTTCGAGAGGCCCCAGTTTCAAATCCCAGCACCCACATGGTGGCTAAGAACCATTTTTAACTCCAGTTCCAAGGAAATCGGACACCCTCTTCTGACCTCTACGACATTGCACAACACGGGTACACCAACCTACATGCAGACAGTACACTCATACACATAAAAATATTTTAAAAAGAAAATATCACTACTGAACTGCATTCAACTAGATGGAGGCTTATAGCCCTTAAGGCTGAACTTGCTCTGACTGAAGAATAAATGACCCAGCACCTGGAAGTGTGCTGACCAGCTTTCAAAGTAATGGTGAAACTTCCAACAGCTCAGACAAATGACCCTGAACCCAGTCTCCTGTAAAAAGGCCACTATGCTAGGATATAGGGTACTTAGGCCCTTGGTTGACTTCCACTTTGGGGACCGTCCCAGTTCTGGTCATAGCATGTTCATTTGTTACACCAACTCCAGTGTTGCTTGCGTATGAGCTGTGACGAAAGTCATATTCGAGGCAGGTGGGGGAGCAAAGTCCTTCCGGGCCTGACCCCCTGGAGGTCCCTGGCAGAGTGCTCAGCCTTGACCATTTCCCGATATGCTCCTAAGATGTCACGCTTCCTTGGTGCTGGGCTTGGCATGCTGTCTTTCTTAGTTATAATATACTTTCTAAATACAACAAAGTCCTCTCTCAAGTTTAATTAAATGTTCCTTATAGACAAAGGAGAGAGCTACCTAGATGTTCCGGGAGTTGGCAATAATAGCCAAATACCTCCCCCAGTTTTAGGCCATTCTTGGAGCAGAAACTTTCTGTAAATCTTAGTCAAATTAAATATAAAAATATTTTTGAGTACGACACTCCTTTCTTAAAAGCTCTTGCAAAAATTCATTGGAAAAACAACATTACATTGGGTGATATCATAGACCAATTACAAAATAATAAATTCTTTGAAGAAAGTTCAAAATAGGATAATAAGGTAAAAATGATATTTTTCAACATGTCTTGCATTGGTACCCTAAACCTAACCCTAACCCTAACCCTAACCCTACCCTAACCCTAACCCTAACCATAACCCTAAACCCTAACTCTAACCCTAACCCTAACCCTAACCATAACACTAACCCTAACCCTATAACCCTAACCCTAACCCTAACACTAACACTAACCCTAACCCTAACCCCAACCCCTAACCCTAACCCCAACCCCAACCCTAACCCTAACCCTAACCCCAACCCCAACCCCAACCCCTAACCCTAACCCTAACCCTAACCCTAACCCAGAAGGAAGGAGCCAGGCTCTGCTGAGCACACGCCTAAAACTTCTTAGAGGTCCTATTGCACAAGGAAGTTTTCTCCTTGGCCTGTAGATGACAGAACCCCAATTTCCAGGGTCATAGACTGGTTCACAGGTCCCAGGGGTGTCATTCTCTTTCACATCATGTGTGCTTTCCACAAGTTCCTTGATTGAAGTCCCCCATCTTCTCCAACTTTCACATGCCTGTCCTCCAGTAAAACACTTGGTTTTCTGGGGATTCCCCTCTTATTGAAAAGACCTTTGCATACCCCACAACACCTTCCAAGGCAAGCTCAGTGACTCCGCAGCCCAGTCCTCTTAGCACCCAACACCCTAACAAGGAAACCTGGTTTCGGGGTCCCATGCCCATGAGACTTCTGGCACCAAGACTCGGAGCTCCTATCATGCCACTGGTATAAGCAAGTCCTCATTTTAGGATTACAGGTTCATACAATAACCTGGTTGTGGCCATAGCAGGAACCCAGGACACCCAATTGTGAGACTGTGAAGAAAGGCACCATCCAAGAGCAGGACTTTCTTGTGTGAGAAGTAGGGATCCTGAGGAAGCAGTGTTTGGGGGCCAAGACTGAAGACACCTAACCTGCTGCTGCCCATGACTCTGTTGGGGGGCTTCTGCCCCAAGAAATCCAAATTCCTCTCCCCCCAGCTTGCTGCTCTCACTTTCTCGCTCCTGTACTAATATAATGAAGTATCATTAATGGCGCAGCTATGAAGGACTGTTCTTCAGGGAGGCTGGAGCCGATTCCCACACCCAAAGGAAAGAGCACCTTAGTCAAGGAATGGGAAATGGATGAATGCCCAAGAATAAGTCACTTAAAAGATACTGGAAGGGGGGCTGGACAGATGGCTCAGTGGTTAAGAGCAACTGGCTGCTCTTGTAAAGGACCCAGGTTCAGTTCCCAGCACCCACATGGCAGCTAACAACCATCTATAACTCCAGTTCCAGGGGACCCAATGCCTTCTTCTGACCTACCTCTTAGGGCATTGCACAATGTGGGTACACTTACATACCTGAAAGCAATATACTGAGACATGTAAAATAAAATTAAAATAATTAAATTAAATATAAAAGATACTGGGCAGACCCACCACTGCAGAGCAAAAAGACGAGAGGCAGAAGAGACAATTCTGTCCACATTACTGATAAGAGAACTAAAATCTTCCTGAACTGAAACTTTAGTACCAGAGAATAAAAACCCTATTATTTTCTGAGGTTATGAGAAAAGAGACCTTATATTATGTGAGAGTGTCTGAGTAGTTACATTCAAACCTCACTATCACCCCTAGAAAATAAAAGTCTGGACAGATAAAACCCTAGCCAGATTCTAGATACTTACCCTTAAAAAACAGTCATTAGGCACAAATACAATATATGTAAATACTGGATATACTAGCTTTGTTAGTTATTACATTTCAAAAGTAATATAAATATGTTACATAAAAGATCTAACAAAAAGTAAAACAAGGTTATTGTTACTCAAGAGGAAATAAGAATGAAAACAATATTATCTATGAATAATATTATATACCAAAAATAGAGAATCAATAAATTTTAACCTCACAAGTTAAAAAATAAAACATAAAGGGGAGGGAGATAGATCTTGAGAGAGCTCCATGGTTCTTTTCCTTTTTAAGTTGCCTAATAGAGAGTGAATTTTTATCTCTTAGTTGTAATAATAATAGTTGTAAAGGGGACAATTTGGAATTAAAATAAACGGCCACAGAATAAAAACACACTTATTAGACATGTCAGAATCAGGAAGTAGGGTTCCAGATGTCATGACTGGAAAAATAATGCTGAATTCAACCCGTCAAAATGCAGGTGCATTAATTATACATGACTAAATACATTTATCAGACACGTTAAGGGCAAGCAAAGAGGAAATGGAACATTAGAAGGGATCTTCTTAAAGTGTAATTTCCTAGAAGAGAAATTTATGACCCACACTTACTCTCCATTAGAGTGAGTCTAACCTCCTTTATTAGTTTATTCATCAACAGAGCTCTGGTTTCAAGGCAGCTCTGCGCAGTGACGGGTCGTCAGGCGGGGAACCTCTGGGGGGTGTGCTCCTGGTCTAGCTGTGTTTTCCAGACCATAACACAGTTAACAGAGGCAGTCATAGCACATTTGGCTGGAGGTTTTTAGGGTTCCCCCAAAAGGCAATTTGTGGAGTGAGCCCCAAGGGCTCTACAGCTATAAAGTGGAACCGCTAAAATATACTTAGAAATGAAATGATTTTCTGTTTGCCGCATGAGGTTTGCGATTGCTTGTCAAAGAGCATTGCTCCTCCTGCCTTTAGGACCAAGTTCAATTTCTTATTTAGTGGCGACTAAAGGGACGATTTAAGACCTGGCAGCAAGGACTTTCCCAATTGATGAGTAAATCCATCCTTCATCCACGTGCGCCCCTCCCAAGACGCTGAGGTTGCAACCCCACTCGGTACCCAGATCATGCCAATGTGTCCCCTGCAAATCATGTCTTCTTTCAAATATGTATAACCATGCCTCTCTTTTCCCCTGGCTCTGTACAAGATAGCAACACAAACCCTGCTTTAATAGGTTTTCCCTCCAGCTTTGGGCTACGTCTCTCTTTCCGTGAATAGCAGAACTCTATCATTTTATAATGTTGCAAGCAAATACACTCGATATTTACAACCTGTCCCTGAAGAACCAGATGGGGCAAAGTACAAGCTAGAACATCTTACCTTGTTTTAAGTATGTTCAGAAACTGCAAAATTTCTGAAAACTGGATCAGTCTGAGTGCTCTTAAGAATCTCAAACCTGGAAAGAGACATGAAATAGAAGTGTTATTTCTCAAGCCATAGTTATACTGCTCAGTCTGACCACTGCTCGGGGCTGAAGGGCTGGGAAGGACTTACAGAAGATGAATACTCCACTACCTTGGTCTGTTGCCTTGTTCTTGTCCCTCCACTGGTTTAATCAGCTGGTAAATGGGCTTTCTCATTAAACGTCAACTGTTTGGAACCACGTAAAAGGAAGGGGTAGTGAGGAGGGCCCACATTTATATGGGCAGCTTCTCCTCTGGCCAGCTCTGGTAGAAAGCCCTGCATCTGCATTGCCCAGTGGTCCAGTAGCATGTTTGTCTCCAAAAAACACTGGGAATTATGATCACTCAGGGTAACCCTTGTGCTAAGAGCAGATTAAGGATAAATCAGATTGCCTTATATCTTTGATGGATTTTTTATCTTTATTTTGAGCCCTGAAAAATTTGAAGAGTATGTCCCAGAGTCTTATCTGTGTTCTATAATATTATATATTTTTCTCTAAATCGAAAACAAAAAAAGAGGAAAAAAACATATCACTAAGGACTTCAGGATTCAAAATGTAAATAATTCTTTTATTAATGTCAGTCCTTTTTTACAGCCACAGCTTCTCTTAAGTAAAAGAGCTACTACTTCTAGGTGGAGAAACGATCAAGCTGTTTTGAAGGCTAGAGAGATTAAGCGCTCAGTGATTAAGAGCACTGACTGCTCTTACAGATGACCCAGGTTCCATTCCCGGCACCCACATGACAGCTATCAACTCTAATTCCAGGGGGTCCAATGCCCTCTTATGGCCTCCACCTATACTGTACGGCATGAGTGCACTTACATGTATCCACCCAAACACTCATGGACAAAAAATAAATAAATAAGACATTTTTTTTGTCTTTTTTGAGACAGGGTCTCTCTGTAGCCCCAGCTGTCCTGGAACTCACTCTGTAGACCAGGCTGGCCTTGAACTCACAAAGATCCGCCTGCCTCTGCCTCCCAAGTGCTAGGATTAAAGGCGTGCGCCACCACGCCCAGCAATAATAAGACATATTTTTAAAAGTCATTTTGTTTGGGTTTTTGGTTTCTTGAAACAGGGGTCTCATATAACCCAGGCTGCCTTCTGACTCACTATGTAGTGAAGGCTAGCCTTGAACTCCTGATCTTCTCTGTCTCCTAAGTAGAGGGATTACAGAGCTTCATGGCAACATACCATTTTATACTCTCATACCTTTTCTTTACTTTTGGAGTTGTACTTGTAGTGTTTTATCATGGTACTCTACAGTCACACACTCTCTCTTGAACTCAAAGTCACGAGGTAAAACATTATGAATCAGTCATAGGCCTTAATGGTTTGACCAGTGCTCAAGAGAAATGCCTTGAAAAATGCTGACTGCCAGCTCTGAGGCACACTGAACACCATACCCACTCCTGAACAACTTCCTTTCACAAGTGTCAGATGTGGTGCTGGGCTCAATAGGCTGAGCTGACCACTATGTCTGGGGTGAGATTGTATCCAACTCTCCTCAAGGCAGAGTGAAGGGGAATCTAAATGTCACGGTGGGACAAAGCAGGCCATGGGACTCACTGAAGACCCCAGCATGAAACGTGGGTACTTTCTCCTTGAAAAAAACGAACTTTGTAACCGGCCTAGAGTGGAACTGTTTTGGTTATTAGGCCAACTTAACCTCCAGTCCTGGGATGGAGTTGCCACATGGGCTAAGGAACGGGAGAGAAAATGGCTCATTTGAAAAGGATTTTTACCTTTGTGAACAAAAGAATTTTTTTTTCCCAGGAAGCATTTTCCTTCTATGCTAAGGAGTATTTACATAATTTTAATTAAATCAGAAAATTCAGACTTAAGTAAGGAGGCGATGAGATGAAAAAGACTTATGAAGCCAAAAACACAGACACAACCAAAGTGAGGACAGGGTGGTTCCCAGGATAGAAAATTGAGCTTGGACAGAGATTACCCTCAGATGGAGAAAAAAACGGAAAGGGAAAAGAGAGTTGGAGTAAAAGAAAAGTGAAATGGAGAGGCGGATCACAGAGATCCAACTGATGAATGCAATGCAGTTCCCCAGGTGGGAAGGACGGAGTATAACAGAAAGGAACTCTATAAATATGAAAAAATGGCTGGAGATTAAAAGGCCAAGTGAATAACCAGCTCTTAGAGACCAAGAAGTACTTAGCTGTTTTGTTTTCAAGTTTCAAGTATTAAAAATCAATTAAACAATAAAGACAAAGTATCAATATTAGGGAGGGTATCTTTTAGGGAACAGAAAGTATCAAGTAATATGATTCGTGGTTTTTCCATTTATCCATTTATTTTATGTATATGAGATGTTTTCCCTATACGTATGTAAGTGTATACCACATGTGTGAATGTAGATGCCGGAAGAGGGCATCAGATCCTCTGTAGCTAGAGTTATGGATAGCTGTTAGCTACCATGTGTGTGCTAGAAACTGAACCCAGCTCCTCTGCAAGAGCAGCTGGTGCTCTTAACTACTGAGCCATCTCTTCAGCCCCCAAATTAGTATTTGTACCTTAAATGTTCCTCTAAAGCTCACAGATTGAAGGTTTGGTTCCTACTCTGAGTAGAATATGGGACTCCATGGACCAAAGTTAGGTCACTTAGAATTATGTTCTTAAATGTGATAATGAACTTCTCCTATTTCTCTCTCTCTCTATCTCTCTCTCTCTCTTCCACTTTCCAACTTCTATAAAGTGAGCAACTTTTTCTGTCACTTCACTATGGTGTTTAGCCAATTGACCATGGGCTGCAGTCTTCAAAACTGTGAACCAAAATCTATCTTTCCCACTTGTAAAGCACTGTCTTGGGTATTTTGACACAGATGCAAAGCTGATTAACAAATAATTGAGCAACACTCAGAATTTTTAACAAACATAGTCTGATTCAAGGTTTTGGTATCTGTTGAAATAGTAGCTGGTCCCTGGAAACAAACCTAACCAAAGATACCAAAGACCTCTACAACAAAAATTTTAAACCCCTGAAGAAGGAGATTGAAAATGACTTCAAAAGATGGAAAGATCTCCCATGGTCATGGACTGGGAAAATTAATATAGTAAAAATGTCCATTTTACCCAAGTTGATATATAGATTCAATGCAATCCCAATCAAAATCCCTATGAGCTTCTTCACAGACTTGGAAAAAAATACTTAAATTCATATGGAAAAACAAAAGACCCTGAATAGCTAAAGCAACCCTGAGCGAAAAATGCAGTACAGGGGGGATTGCTATACCAGACTTCAAACTATATTACAGGGTCATAGTCATAAAGACAGCCTGGTACTGGCACAAAAACAGACCTGCTGACCAATAGAACAAAATTGAAGGTCCAAACTTAAGCTCATACAATTTCAGCCACCTCATATTTGACAAAAGGGGAAAAAAAAACTCAATGGAGGAAGGATAGCATCTTCAGCAAATGGTGCTGGCAAAATTGGATCATCATTTATAGAAGAGCAAAATGAAACCCCTACCTCTCACCCTGTACAAAAATCAACTCCAAGTGGATCAAAGATCTCAACATGAAGCCTGAAACCCTGAAAGTGATAGAAGAAAAAGTTGGCAACAATCTACAAGACATAGGCATAGGAAAAGGCTTTCTAAATCAGACAGCAGCTGCACAGGAAATAAGGTCAACAGTCGACAAATGGGACCTGATCAAACTCAAATCTTCTGTACAGAGAAAGAAACAATCAAGGAAGTGAAGAGAAAACCCACAGAGTGGGAGGAAATCTTTACCAGTGATACATCTCACATAACATTAACGTCAAAAATATATAAACTACTCAAAAAACAAAGAAGAAAACAAATGACCTACTCAAAAGATGGAGTAAAGAGCTGAACAGAGACTTCACCAGTGAGGAATTAAAGATGGCTGAGAAACATCTTAAAACGTGTTCAACATAATTAAGGAAATGCAAATTAAAACCACTCTCAGATATCACCTCACTCAGATACGACTAGCTAAGATCAAGAAAACAAAAGACGACAGATGCTGGAGAGGTTGTGGGGAAAGGGGAACACTAATCCACTGATGGTGGGAATGTAAATTTGTACAACCACTATGGAAAGCAGTGTGAAGAACCCTTAAAAGACTCAAAATGAGCCTACTACTTGACACAGTCATACCACTCCTGGGTACCCAAAAGACTCATCCTACTGCAAAGATACATGCACATCCATGTTTATTGCAGCTCTCTTCACAATAGCAAAGAGCTGGAACCAACCCAAATGCCACTCAACTGACAAGTGGATGACAAAAATGTGGTACATCTATACAATGGAGTACAACTCAGTGGTAAAGAAAGATGACATTATAAACTTTGCGGGTAAATGGGATGGAGCTTGAAGACATTATGCTAAGTGAAGTAACACAGTCCCAGAAAAAGAAATGGCAAATGGTTTCCCTCATTTGTGGATGCTAACACCAAATACCCCCAGCCGAAAGGCAAGCTGAACAACATTATTGTTATATTGTTAACAACATATTGTTATATTGTTATTGTTATATTTAACAACTATGTTGTTATAATGTAAATCTCTCAAAGGGCTCTAGAATCCACCCACCACTTATTTTCAGCCTCTGTAATTACCGTATATAGGTGGAGATTATGTATCCATATTTTAGAGTAATATAAAATTAATGAAGGAAAATGTGAATTACTGAGCATAAAAAAAAAAGACTGAGAGAAAGATGCAGGACACTTACGGCAGAATGCACCATCTGGGGTGGGGTGGGGGGAGGGAAAAGGGAATATGCCTAAACTGAATTGAAAAATGATGTCTGAAATACACAAAACATCAATAAAAGCACAAAAAAAGGAAAAAAGAGTAAAGTCAACAACAACAAAAATGTTTTTAAAGATCCTATCTTTATTGTTTTATCAAGCTATGCAAAAAATCAAACACATTGAATCAGGATGGGAATAAAGGATTGGAGAGTACAGTATTGTTGTTCAAATGATTTATTTTATTTTATTATATGTGTATGAGTGTTTCGCCGGCATGCATGTAACTGCACCAGGCACACTCAGTGCCAATGGAGGCCAGAAAAGGGTGCTGGATCCAGGAGTTATAAATGGTTGGGAGCCAACATATGGGTGCTGGGAGCTGAGCGGGGTTCTTCTACAAGAATAGCAAGTGCTCTTAACTGGTCAGCCTTCTCTCCAGGCCTGGATAGTACAGTTTTAAGACTCTAGGATAGCCAGCAATCTCATAGCATGATGAGACAAGCAAGTTCAGAAACTTGATGTAGAAAACCAGCTAGCACTAGAACCCCAAGCCTGCTAGACTCACTAATAACATGTTACTTGTGGTTTAGCTATGCCTTCTCATATTTGTGTGTGTGTGTGTGTGTTCATGCACACACTAGCACATATATAATTTATGGAACCAAAAATAGAATACTATTGATCCAATCTTTGAACTGGATTTCATTTTAGTTTTCAGTGATGGTGTATTCAGATTGCCACAACCTATTAACTTAAAAATATGTAATACAATAAAGTCTTTTCTTCAGCTGAGGTGCATGAGTATGAAGCTAGGAATATGGGGAATGGGAGCCTCAGGGCCTATGTCATGATCAGCTTCAGATGTCCGTGGATACAAACTTGGACTCATCTGGTAAGAGAGAAGCTCAACTGAAGAATTAACTCGATCAGACTGGGCTGTGGCCATATCTATGAGATAGTTTCTTAATTGCTAATTGATGTAGGAGAGCCCAGCCCACTGTGGGTGGTGCCATCCCTAGGCTTATGGGCCTGGACTGTGTAAGAAAGGTCACCTAGCAGGGCTGGAGAGATGGCCTAGGGGTTAAGAGCGCCGACGCTCTTGCAGAGGACCCGGGTTCGATCCCCAGCACCCACATGGCGGCCAAGAACCGTCTGAGACTCCAATTCCAGGAGAACTCCAGTTCCAGGGGAATCTGACACCCTCTTCTGACCTCCGCGACATTGCACGTCACGGGTGCACAAACTTGCAAGCAGACAGTGCATTCATACACATACAGAAAAAAAAAAAAAAAAAAAAAAAAAGAAAGGTCACCTAGCAAGCCAGAGGGAGCAAGCAGCCAGTAAGCAGCTTTCCTCTGTGGTTTCCGCTTCCAGCTCCTGCCTCAAGTTCCTGCCTTGGCTTTCCTGGATGATAAACTGTAAGATGAAATAAACCTTTTCTTCTCCAGATTGCTTTTGGTCATGTGTTTATCACAGCAATAGAAAACAGACTAGGATAGCTTATGCCCTTGCTAGGGTAATCCTCCTTACCTAGTTCTGAGAGTCTTCTAACAAAAGCTACCCAGGGCTAGGGCTGCTGTCTCAGGTCTTTAATCCCAGCACTCCCGCTTGTTTGTTTGGTGGCCTCTTGAGGTCACTGCCTTAACATTGGGTCCCACGAACACAAAAGAGCAAAGTCCTATATGAGTTTAAGAATCACAATCTAGGGGCTGGAGAGATGCCCTAGCGGTTAAGGGTGCCGACTGCTCTTGCAGAGGACCCGGGTTCGATCCCCAGCACCCACATGGCGGCTGACAACCATCTTTAACTCCAGTTCCAGGGGAATCTGACACCCTCTTCTGACCTCTGCACAACATGGGTGCACAAACCTACATGCAGACAGTACATTCATACACGTAAAAAAAAAAAAATTAAAAAAAAAAAGAATCACAGTCTAAAAATCCAGGCATGGTGGTGCACGCCTTTAATCCTAGCCCTCAGGAGGCAGAGGCAGGCGGATCTCTGCAAGTTCAAGGCCAGCCTGGTCTACAAAGTGAGTTCCAGGCCAGCTGGGACTAAAGGGAGACCCTGTCTCAAAAAGACCCCCCAAAAAGAATCACAGTCTATTTCCTTTAGTCAACAGCCACAACAATACCCCAGTGACATTCTACACTGGAGTCTCTGTTCAAAATTCTCCATTAATAAAGATTAAATAAAAGTCCAAGACTTTGAGAGATCTATTGTGACACCCTATTGTGGTTTGAATGAGAAATGTCCCCCAATAGGCCATGTATTGAAACACTTGCTCCCAGGTTTTGGAAGTTATGGAAATTATAGGAGGTGGACTCATATCACTGGTGTGGGCTTTGAAGGTTTATAGCCTCACTCTGCTTCCTGTTTTCTCTCTCTCTCTCTCTCTCTCTCTCTCTCTCTCTCTCTCCTTTCTGTATGTGGATGAAAACATGGTCCACCAGCTTCCTGTTGGGATAGACTCTGTCATGTCATGGAAGGCAGGAAAACAGACAGGCAAAGCATAAACTGATGGACTCTATCCCTACGGACCCATAAACCCAAACACATTTTCCTGTTGGGATAGAGTCTGTCCTGTCATGGAAGGCATGAAACATACAGGCAAAGCATAAACTGATGGACTATCCCTATGGACCCATAAACCCAAACACATCTTTTTGTCCTTTAAGCTGCTTTTGGTCTTGGTATTTTATTTCACATTATTTTATTACAGTAACAGAAGAGTAATATAATAATAAGTACTCCTATTATTATATAATATAATTATATTATAATAATATATAATATATAATAATATTATAATATAATAATATTATTATAATATAATAATAGGTACTCCTAATAGGTACTCCCCTCTACCATTATCACCATGTCCTTTTATTTATTTTAGTCTTTCTGTGTGCATATGTATGGATGCGTGTGTGTGTGTGTGTGTGTGTGATAGTGTGAAGATCCCCATGGCTTAATGGCCAGTCAATCCAGCTGCACTGATGAGCTTCAGGTTCCTTGTCTTAAAACATAGAGAGTGCATTGTATGAAATGCACAGAACATAAAAAATTAATTAATTAATTAATTAATTAATTAAAAAAATAGAGAGTGCAGGGCATGGTGGCACACCTTTAATCCTAGCACTTGGGAAGCAGAGGCAGGCAGATCTTTGTGAGTTCAAGGCAAGCTTGGTCTACAGAGTGAGTTCCAGGACAGCTGGGGCTACAGGGAGACCCTGTCTCAAAAAGACCAAAAAAAAAAAAAAAAGAAAAGAGAGCAATCCAGAAAGATAGCTAACACAGGGTGGGGTGGCACACACCAATAAAATCCCAGCACTCCGGAGGCAGAGGCAGGTGGATCTCTGTGATATTGAGGTTAACCTCCTCTACATAGTGAGTTGTAGGTGTGCTGAGTTAGGGAGACCCTGTCAAGGAAAAAAGGAAAACACCCCCGTGATATCATCCTCTGACCTCCACACAAGTATGCACAGGTCTATATACCTGCATGCACCACACACACACACACACACACACACACACACACACACATATATACTCACATACCTGATATATATTACTACTGTCATTTTTAACTATTGGTAAAATAATGATGTTGACAACAAAGCCAATTTTTATTATTGATCATCTATTTTAATCACCTCCTATATATGAAAATATTTGTTAAGCCATGTAACAGAAGGAAATAGCTTAGAATAAAGAGACTAGATAGTGTGTTGAGCAAGGTTTTACCTCAGATGTATCAAACTCTATCGAAATTTCAGGCTTGTAGCCACTGCTTCAAAACCATAGACAATTCATTCTGAACACTGGGCTCAAGAGAGCGATGTCAGTTTTCCATCACTGTGACAAACCATCACTGAGACAATCAATTTTATAAAGGAGAAAGTTTGTCTTGGCTCATTTCCCAAGGTCTCAAGCCCTGGTTGCTTGGTGTGCAGTGAGACAGCACAGGAGGCAGAATGTGGTGTGATAAAGGAAACCATTTAAGTCTAGATGATCGGGAAACAGACAGAAAGATGGAAGAGGCCACAGCAGCAAAGACACCCCAATGACCAAACCTTCATCAGGCCTCACATTATACTTTTTTAGACATAGCCCCAGCTGGCCTGAAACTTGCTATGCAAACCAGGCTGGCCTTGACTTCATAGACATCCTCCTGCTTCAGCCTCCAAAGTGCTGAGTCATGTATGTGCACATATGGGCGTGCACTTGAATGTTGTGCGTACTGTGTACATGGAGGTCAAAGGTTAACGTCATCAGGTGCCTTCCTTGAGCACTGTTTACCCAGGGATCCACCAGTCTCTGCATGCCTTGATCTAGACTTACAGATATGTGTGACAGCACCAGGCTCTTTCTCACATGGGTGCTGGGGAGCTGAACTTAAGTCTTCCTATTTAAGCAGTAAGTATTTTACCTGACCAGCCCTCTCCCCAGCCTCTCAAGGGAGCA
The DNA here is from genome assembly GCA_009823505.1 of Rhizomys pruinosus. NCBI lineage: Eukaryota > Metazoa > Chordata > Mammalia > Rodentia > Spalacidae > Rhizomys > Rhizomys pruinosus. The sequence goes on along the minus strand of VZQC01015297.1, from coordinate 1,261,979 downwards.
CTCTAGATTCAAGATATAGCATAGTTACTTTCAAGACGTGTGCTGTATCTTGTCAAGCTGTCCATCAATCTTGCCCACATTCACTGGACTGAACACTAGGACAGAAATTAGAAGGGAAGAAGGAACAAAGCAAGGAAGGGAGTTAGGTAGAAAAAAGAGGTGTCCCGATCTGATGGACTGCATGCAATCATGCATTGTTGCTTTCTTTTGTTTTTCTATTAGCAAGTGAATAAAATGTGGTTTATTTTATTTTATTTATTATTTTTATTTTTATGAGTGTATTGCCTGCATTTGTGTAAGTGCACCTATGTTGTACAATGCCTCTGGAGGTCAGAAAAAGGTGTTGGATACCCTGGAACTGGAGTTATGGGTGGTTGTTAGCTGTCATGTGGGTGCTGGGAATTGAACCCAGGTCCTCTAGAAGAGCAGCCAGTGCTAACTGCTCACCATCTCTCCAGCCCCCAAAATGTGATTTTTTTAAAAAAAATGTAACCATGGTCATTTTATTTTCTTCTTTAAAGGATATTCTAGTGGCCTTTGACAGTTTGCTTGTGTGTCCATCTAATATTTATAATATAATCAAGTAACAGGTTTTTATAAGAACATTATCAATTATAGATTTCTGTCCATGGCTCAGCACTCTTCATTTTGCTTAAGTTCTTTTTTACCAAGTCTAAAATTTTCCTTAAGGATATTTTTCACCTCTAAAATCTAAAATTTGTGGATCTGAGATCTCCTGAGACCAGCTGAAGCAAGCACAGGTAGGTTGATTGGTAGGTAGGTAGGAGTTGGGTACTTCAGCAAGGCTGATTGTTGATTGACTTAATGTAGTTAATCCATTAATCCAGTTGTCTTTGGCTTAATTAACTTTTGTGGCTGTGGGGGCGGAGTTATCCTCCCAGCTGGTATAAAAGGGAGGGTTGTGTGAGTCTTGAGATCTGAGATCTCCCAAGACCAGCTGAAACAAGCGCAGGTAGGTAGGTAGGTAGGAGCTGGGTGCTTCAGCAAGGCTGATTGTTGATTGACTTAATGTAGTTAATCCATTAATCTAGTTGTCTTTGTCTTAATTGGCTTTTGTGGCTGTGGGGGTGGAGTTATCCTCCCAGCTGGTTTAAAAGGTAGGGTTGTGTGAGTCTTAAGATCTGAGATCTCCTGAGACCAGCTGAAGTGCAGGTACCGGGGTGCGGGCTAAAGGCCCCCCCCTGCCAACTGGGATTATGAAGTTATCTGAAGGAGGCAAGCAAAGCAAGCCTTCAACACAGTGAAGAGGCATTTAGGACTCACATTGGAATACAAGCAAGGAGAAGCCCATATGCCAGGAACACGAAGAAGAGACAACATGGGAAAGCAGAAAAAGGGCAGGATAATCCTGCAACCAAGCTTCACCAAACCTTATGAATAGACTTCCTACAGTGGCATCCCATGGGGATGCCCCAGGACAACAGATATTAGAAACACAATTGGGAAACATAATTTTAAAGAAACTACAAGATAAAAGAGCAAATCAGAGAACTAAGAAAAGAGAACGAAGAACTCAAGAAGGAACCTAGAGAGAGAGAATGACAAACTCAGAAGAAAGTAGAAACACTGAAAAGATCCCCAACAGAAATGAAAAGATAAGGAAACCAACCAGCGAGTCAAAGAGCTACAGGAAGAGATTGAGAAGCTCCAAAAAGAAGTAGAAATACTAATGATCAGAAGAGGAATGAAAAAAGGAAAATCAAACACCCATCCAATCAAGAGGAAAGGAATGGAAAAGCCTCAGAAGTAGAATGGAAGAAGCAGAACAAGGAATATAAGACCTGGAAAATAACACCAGAACAACTAAAAACATCGAGGAAAGATTATGAAAATTTAATAAATACCACAAAAGTGGAAACAATCCAGGAAACTGTGGACACTATGAAGATCAACCTCCACATCATAGGAATAGAAGGAAGGAGAAGCAATCCCAAAGAGAATGGTATTCGATCAGATCTTCAACAAAATAATAGAATGAAAACTTTCCCCCCAAAAACTAAAAAAAGACAGAACCAATACAAATAACAAGAAGCACACAGAACTCCAAACGGACAGATCAGAAAGAAATTCTCCATGCCACATCATAGTTAAAATGCTAGACAACCCAAAACAAAAGACAAAATCCTTAAAGCCACAAGAGAAAAACAACAAGTGACCTATAAGGGGAAACCTATCAGAATTCCAACTGACTTCTCAATGCAAAACCTAAATGAAAGCAAGAAGAAACCTGGAGCAAAAATATTCCCCCAGTGTTAAAGGCAATAGATGCCAACGCCAGGTACTATACCCAGCAAAAATTGTGATTCGTTATAATTGAAGGAGAGAGAAAAACCTCCATGACATAAACAAGTTGAAAGAATACAATGTCCAAAAAAACAACCCTTCAGAGAAATACTTTGAAGCATTCAAAGAACAGAAGAAAGGAGAACCATCCCCAGGCACCTGAAAGAGAAATTAAAATAAAAGCATAACTGCAGAAGTATGAGAAACCCAAACCACAAACCACCAAAATTGGATAATAAGGCAAAATGAAGCAACACAAACCTATCAGTCCCATAACCTTAAAAAATTAAAATGGCTTAAATTCCCCAATCAAAACACATAGACTGGGAGATTGGATTAGGAAAACAGAATCCATCCATATGCTGTCTACAAAAAACACATATTACCTTCAACGACAGGCACCACCTTTAAGTGAAAGGAATGGAAAAAATATTCCAAAGCAAATGGTACCAAAAAGAAAAGCAGGTTTGCTTAATTTTTTATCAGACAAAATAGACTTTCAAAGTAAAAGAAATCAAAAAAATAAAAAAAAAAAAAAAAAAAAAAAAAAAAAAAAAAAAAAAAAACACCAAGAAGATATTATAATTATGGATATATGTGTACCAAACTCTGGTGTACCAATATTTATATAAGGACAATTCTCCAGGACCACAGTTACACACACTAACCCAGTACACTCACAGTAGGGGACTTCAATACTCCACTGAGTTCTTTGGATAGGTTCACAGAAACAAAGAATAAACAGAGAGAACAATCTGAACTGAAACGATATGATAACACCAAATGGACCTCATAGAGCACTACCGAATATTTTCACCCAAACCCGAGAGAATACACTTTCTACTCAGCACCGCTCAATGGAACATTCTCCAAAAATCGAACACATACTGGTACACAGAAGAAACCTCCACAAATACAAAAAGATTGAATAATTTCAATGCATTCTATCAGACCAAATGCAATAAAGCTCAACATCAAACCAGGATAAGCCCTATGCCCTACACAAACCAATGTAGACTAAACAACACACACTGCTTGAATAATGAGGTCAAGGAAGAGATAAAAGAAAGAAATCAAAGCATTTCCTGGAAACTGAATTACAAATAACAATTTACAACACAACAAACCTATGGGGATACCTTTAAAAGCAGTCCCTAGAGGGAAGTTTATAGCCCTGGGTGCCTAACATTAGAAAAACAGAAAAGAAGCACAAGTGAATGATCTAACACTCAGCTAAAAGCACTTGAGAGGCAACAACAGGTGAACCCCAAATGCAACAGGCAGAAGAATATAACAAAAATTTAAGAGCAGAAATCAATGAAATAGAAACAAAAGAAAACAATACAAAAAATCAATGATCCAAAAAGTTGGTTCTTTGAAAGATAAACAAGATAGAACAGACCTCTAGCACCCAGTTAACCAGAATAAAGAAGGAATAACTCCAAAATCAATACAACCTGTGATGAAAAGGGAAAAATATCACACAGACAAGGAAAAGATCCAGAACAATCATATGGGAATAATTCAAAAACCTAATACATCTACCAAGTTTGAAAACTAGAAGAAATGGATGAATATCTTAAATCCTGAGGATCACCAAAGCTCAACCAAGAAAGATCGACATCCCCCTGCTTTAAACAGACCCATATATACATGAAGAAATTGAAGATGTAATAAGAAAACTCCCAACTAAAAACATCCCGAGGCCCAGACAGTTTCATGGCAGAATTCTATAAAAAAAGCATTTCTTTTATTTTTTTTTATTCATTTTTTTATTTTTATTTTTTATTTCTGTATGTGTATGAATGTACTGTCCCTGCATCCAGTTTGTGCACCTCCGTGCAATGCCATGCCGCGGAGGTCAGAAGAGGGTTTTCGGTTTTCCCCTGATCTGGAGTTCTCCTGAATTGGAGTTTCAAGACGGTTTTTGGCCGCCATGTGGGTGCTGGGTGATCGAACCTGGGTCCTCTATAAGAGCAGTCGGCGCTCTTACCGCTAGGCATCTCTCCAGCCCCATAAACATTTCAAAAAGACCTACAACCATTATTTTACTGAACTGTTTAGAGGATACAATCAGAGGGAATTCCTCCAAAAATTCCTTCTATGAAAGCCAGCATCACTCTATTCCGGAAAACCAGCAAAGATACAACTAAAAAGGAGAATTAGAGACCCACCTCCCTCACACATGAAAACAGAAGCCAAAATTCTAAACAAGAATACTGGCAAATCGCATACAGACTCAACTCAAGAAGATCATCTATCATGACCAAGTTGGATTCATACCCAGAGATGCAGGGATGGGTTCAAATAACAAAATAATAAACAATCACCAAACACATTAATGGAATGAAAAGACAAAAACTACACTGTCTCAACTGATGCTTGAAAAAGCCTTTGAACAAATTCCAGCATCCCTTCATGGCTTAAAAGTCCTAGAAGGAATTGGATTGGAGGGATCATTTCCTCAATTAATCAAAGCCATATACAGGAAAACGACAGCCAAAGATCATCCTAAATGGGGAAATGACAAGAAACATTCCTTTAAAGGTAGGAAACTCAGCAAGGCTTCCTCTTGGTCACCCATCTCCTTCAAATATATAGTGCTTGAAAACACTTGCTAGAGAAACAAGGCAAGAAAAAGGAGATTAAAGGAGTTTTAATTGGAAACGAGGAAGTCAAGCTATCCCTATTTGCTGATGATATGATTGTTTACTTAAAGGGATGCTAAAAACTCCACCAGAAAACTCTAGAAACGATTAACAAGCCTTCAAGCAAAGTGGCAGGATACAAAAATTAACCTTAAAATCAATGGCCTTTCTTTACCCAAAGAACAAGCAACTGGAGGAAAGAATTCAAAGAGACCCTTCCCACTCACAATAGGCCCTCAAAAACATAAAATACCTAGGAACAAACTAACCAAAGACACAAAAGACAACAAAAATTTTAAAACCCTTTTAAAAGAAAGAAATTGAAGGATCAGAAGAGGAAATAACCTCCATGCTCATATTTTTGGATCTGGGAAAATTAATATTGTAAAAATGTCCCATTCTAACCGAAACTCTTGTATAGATTTAATGCAATTCCAAAAATCAAAATCCCCAAGAGTTTCTTTCAACAGGCTTGGAAAAAAGTCCTTAAATTCTGTTATTGTTGGAAAAACCAAGAGACCTCCCGAATAGCCAAAAACCAGACCTGTGAGGGAAAAGAGCTAACCCAGGGGGCAAAATCTCTATATACCAGACTTCAAAGCTGAGTATCTACAGGGTTAGTCCATAAAAAAACATGCTAATGGTCAACTCTTGTTATCGTCAAGGGCCCATTAAAATCAGGAGAGGACTTTGTGTGACTCCAAGTTTCTTTGGATTAATCCCATACCACCATTGATCGCGCTCCTTCTTATATAGAGTGCTTCCCCCTTGTCCCACAATCCAAAATTGTCAATGAGAGTCAGCAGTAAGACACATATTTTGCTGTGCACATGCTCCATCACTTATGACAAGGGATGTTTCTCGCAGAAGACTACTTAAGGGATGTGTAGACTATGGAGTTCAGCAATGCTCGCGTAGTTGGCAGGAGGGGTACTGGATCAACCAATCACCTGTTGTATGTAACGAAATTGGATATATGGTGGAAACACTCGCTTAACCCCATGCTGCTAGTTCCTTGTAAAATAGATCAGAACTCTATCCAGGCCATGTGAATACGATAAGATCCTACAACGTGAAACCCCAAAGGTTCTGAAGGCTCTAATAGAAAAGTAAACATTAGTTGGCATATGGACTGCAGAAGTACGCATAGGCCATCACCATGGAAATAAGGTAAGCTTCTCTAATATCAGACAGGTCAGCTGTCCACAAGAACACTCTCCACGTGTCAAGGCAATTGCCAAATGGTGACTCAATTAAACTCAATAGTCTCTTTGGTCTGTACTCATCAAAGAAACCGAGAGTCATTTCGAGGTAAGTTTGATTCGAACCTAAAATACCCACAGAGTGAGAGTATGGATAAACATGACTGCAGAAACATCTGCTATCAAAGCAATTTTGATGTTTCCAGAACTCAAAAAGTACTCAAAGTCTGACTAACAAAAAAGAGATCCTTGGGGGATCAAATAGATATGTGAAAAACTTAAGGATAATGTACGCACTGCGACATTTTAAATATGGAGAAAAATGCTGATAATTCTAGAAGCATCATAGCACAAGGTGTTAGTTCTGGGTTAGTGAGGAGTACTAATGAGATTTGGTTTGAGCCACACTCAATTTTTTCACAGAACGCCTCGTCTACATCTCATTCACAGCATAATTTAGGTAGAGGTTATTTATGCAATATCCAATAACTCATCTTTAGATAATGGATCAATTATCTCCATAAGACTGTGTCTAATGGATTTCTCAATTTGTAATATTACAAGAGATGGGATTACTCTCAAGAAGATGGAGATGGTCTTGGGGAATAGGGTGTTAGGGGACACTTTCATAGAAGACTCTGCTGTGGGTAATGTTACAAGCTCTCTGTATATACGGAGCCTACTTATCGCGAAGGAATGCATGTTTTAGGTTGAATGATTTACTTCGAGCAGTATCTTGGTAAGAGTGAGACTTGAGCCACCGTACTCCTGCGCTTCCTTATGAGCATTCCTTCTTCCACGGAGTCATGCGTTGACCTCAATGAATCACTGGCTCGTAACCAGCGAGAGTACTATTGCACCCATTAGTTTTATTTCAGCCTTTCTCTTTCACAGTAGCAAGGAGCTGGAATCAAAACAAATGCCCCTCGCTCCAACTAATGGAGTGTGTTAGCTAGAGAAAATTGGTTATTATTCTACATCAATTGGTACGTTCTAATGGAGCATGTATATCTTAGAATTAGAGGTACGGTCGGGTCTTGAGTTAAGATGGTTCTCTAAGTAGGATATTTTCTCGTAGATACTTGTTTTTTTAGTTATCTTTTTTTCCTTTCTTATTCTACATTTCCACTATATTGAAAGTGTTGCAGAAGCTGGGCTGGAAGTTTCCTACCTTGGATGTTCCTGGTCATTTCCCATTTAGGATGATGTTGGCTGTGGGTTTCCTGTATATGGCTTTGATTACATTGAAGGAATGATCCTCCAATCCATTCCTTTTAGGCTTTCATGAAGGAATGCTGGATTTGTCAAAGGCTTTTTCAGCATCAAGTGAGAGATGACAGTGTAGTTTTTGTCTTTCATTACATTTATGTGTTTGGTGATGTTTATTGATTTTTGGTATGTTGAACCATCCCTCATCTCTGTTATGAAATCAACTTGGTCATTGATAGATGATCTTCTTGATATGAGTCTGTATGCGATTTCCCAGTATTCTGTTTAGAATTTTGGGCGTCTGTGTTCCATGGAGGGAGATGGGTTCTAATTCTCCTTTTTGTTGTATCTTTGCCTGGTTTTGGTATAGAGGATGCTGGCTTCATAGAAGGAATTTGGGAGAATTCCTCTGATGTATCCTTCTAAACAGTTTCCAGTAATAATGGTTGTAGGTCTTTTTGAAATTTTATGGGCTGGAGAGATGGCCTAGCGGTTAAGAGCGGCCGACTCTCTTATAGAGGACCCAGGTTCGATCCCAGACCCACATATAGGACGCGACCGTCCACCTCCTGAGCAGGAAGGAACCCGAGTTGTGATATCTGCACAGCCACCGCTCACATTGGGGCCAAGAAAAACCATCTGAAACCACTCTCAATTCCAGAGAACTCCAAAAGTTCGCAGGGGAATTTGACGCCTCTTCTGACCTCCGCAGGCAGGTTGCACGAGCACCACACGGGGTGATCCACCAGGGGCGAACCCATGAATGCAGAACCACGTGTTCAATACACCATATCAGAAATAAATGAAATCTAAATAATAAAAATAAAAAGAAGAAAGAAAGATACATCAGAGCTTTGCAGAGATAGTGGCTGGAGCCTAGAGGAGCATCATGCTGAAGTTAGTAGACAAGTTCCCTGGAAAGGACAAGCAAATACGTATCTAATGGAATATCGGCCTCAGGTCTGTGGATCGCTAAGTGCCAATTACATACCGTAATGTATTTTTCTTAGTGCAACGCACTCCGAAGCGTTTATGTCAAAGCATGATTGGAGTGATGCATTATTGGAAGACAACAACATTATCAGAAAGATAACTGACATCAAAGATGCTTGACTGTTAAACTAGTGAACTGTCATGCTCATAATTACAGTCAATTCCACATGGATGAATCATGTTGCATGAGAAGAGGCTAGGATGAAGGAGAATTGAAATAGCATGGTTATCATTCTCTGGCAGAATGAATGCATTGAGTCGCCTATGGTGTCGATTGGGCGAGTCATGGTTGGGGACACACCAGGCCTAGATTTGTATAATAAATACTATATTCATATTCTATAGTTTTTTAAAGATCTAATTATCGTTTAAGTATGGTTGAAATTCATTATTAATATACATCGTCAGTATTCTTCTTTCTAAGTTATCCAAAGAGCTATCTTCCATCACGAAGGTGGTAAGTATTTTTTTAAGAGAGTTGCATCCACTTATTCTCTATTTTTCTGACTTTCTAGTGCCTGACCAGCGCTCGTGTAATCCTCATGGTTTTTGGATTTACTCTCGTTTCGAGGATGCCTTCATTGCTCTGAGATCCCACAGTGTGTCTTCGGCATCCTTTACTATAGGCCAGCAGGGCAGCTTGTTCAGTGCTCCAAGGGCCTGGAGAAGAGGCATCCAGGGTTTTTTTGATAGGCAGACAGTAAACACACGAGTTTCTGTCCCAAAGACTCATTAATAATATGGACTTGGTTCAGACTAGTTAGATTCAAGTCTTGGAAATGGGCATTTGTGCTGTTGTGAGTGGTCAAACTTATTGTTCATGGAGATAGGCCTGGGGTTCAAATTGCTGTTATTACTCGGGAACGCAAATAATCCAGACCAAGTGATATGTGCACACGGATGCCCCATAGGTTTCAGATTCTGCTGTCTCTACAGTGGGCCCTTGAGAGGAGGTCCTTTACACTCTATCTTCTGTGATAACCAGCTCTCCTGTGGAGCTTCGGGCTTGTGGTGACAGAAGTCACAAGGAGGAGCCAACAGTCAAGGGTGTCTACAAATCCCTAGCTATGCCTCCATATGCTCCTCATGGCTGCAGTATTATCTTTAAATCCAGTCCTCCTGATGCACACCTGTCCCAGCCCAGGCTCATATACAGTCTTTAATCCTAGATCAGGGAGTATAACTTAATTTCAGACACACCAAGTGTTTTGAAAATTCGAATTATTGAATGTTGCAATCACTTATTATGAAACCTCTTTATTGATACAATTTTCTTTTCTTTTTTTTAGAATAATTGTTCTTGTGCTGTATTGAGTGTATTGTCTGCATTGTAGGTTGGTGCACCCATTGTCGTGCAATGCTGCAGAGGTCAGAAAGAGGGTGTCGGAGTCCCTGGAATTTCGGATGTTTAAATTGACGGTTCTTAGACCACATTGTACGTGGAGTCCTGAGAATCAAACCCACGGTCTCTGCAAGAAAGCAGTTGGCAACTCTTACCGCTGAGGGGCTACTCATCATCATCTTTATGCCCCCAAGGACTACCTTTTTCAATGGTTTAAAACTCTTCAATGTTTAAATCAGTACTGTCGTATCGCCATTATTGCATTTTTAATTGATTTGCTTGCCTAAAAGAAACTGAAGTCTGTTAAGGTTTTTGACCCCCTAAATGTCGAAATTCATCTGTACCTGGTTATACTACGCTGAGTGAGGACTTTTAAAACTCAAGTAATTAATTCACCCCAGGTATTGCACTTACTGCCTGTTACTACTGAAATATCAAATTTCTGAAGAGCATACTTTAGTTAGTCTTACAAGCCTTGAAAGAAATTCAGTTCAGAACATGTGTTTGAAATATTTTCAACTATGGTGTGAATTTAGTATTGATTTTTTAGGGCATTTCAGCATTATCACGTATTGTGGAGATTTAGGGGGAAATATATGTCTTTAACAGGCATACATGCCAGACAATTTAAATAGGTTTTCCTGTGTATGTGTAATATAGAAAAATTCATAATGGTTAATAGTGACTAAATTAAATGGGTGCATTTCATTTTTTCCATGAGGAAGACATAATAACAGCGGAACTTAAGATTAGAGGAGCAATAATCAAAAATTCGGCACTGAAGATGCGGTTACCAATCACAACTAGAGTTATATACGCTAATATTGCTAGGAAGCGCTCAGTAGGAGAGACTGAAAATTTCTCTAAAAAAAAAAAAAATCTTTTTACACCAGCAAAGAATACTATTTATTTACAACCATAATTATCCTTTGAGAACATAAATTGAAAAAATATATTTGTTTGTAGCTTCCACTCTATATAGTGATGGTACGCTTAAGAGTTTACATTTTTACATGGTGTTATGCTGTTTTAACCTTAATGGAAAATACTAGTTTGTTCTTTCCGCGGAATAAGAAATATTAATATTGTTGGTAGAGGGAGATGGTTCCATGGGTGCTGGATAGAAGTGTTAATTCTCTGTGTATAGGGTTGGGATATTTCGGGTGGAGGTTCTATGAGGCATTGGTGTAATCATAAAGCACAGAAGGCAGTATTTCATGCACAATTCTCAGGAGAAATTATTTACCAAGATTTTATATATTATATATAGTATATTATTATTATTAATATATATATATTCTATGATAAATTGTTTGATTGGAGGAAAAATAATTCCAATACAGATAGGATGACAGCTAATAAGAAGTCAGTGGAAAACACAACAATGGCAATTTTATTGATCCAAAATGTATGATTGAGTTACTTTTATATATAAGCAGTAAATAGGTGGCTGTGCACGTGGGTATGAGCCTACGCGGTTAATAAGAGCGACCCGACCGTCTTAATAGCAGAGAGACCACGGGTAAATCTGCAATGCCTCCAGGCGATTCGCTTCTCCGGCACATGGCAGGCTGGATGAACCCGTCCTGTTGACTAACCCGGGTTTCCAGAAGGTGAGTTAAACTCTGTTCCAGGGGATTCTGAGACTCTCTTCTGACCTTCCGCGGCAATTGCACGACAAGGGTGCACAAAACCTAATGCAGACAATACATTCATAAAAAAAAAAAAAAAAAAAAAAAAAAAAAATAAATTAAAAATTAACAAAAAAAGATTAGTTCAGTTAAATAAGCAATGAATTATGAATTGAGTATGTAGTCATCAAAAAGTCATCTGGATATTCAGGCGTATTAGGTTTAATGAGCCTTACCAATGTCTGCGTTGCATAATCCTTCGCTCCGTGTTGGGTGGAAGGTGTTCTTTGTTAGGTCTATGAGTTTTGCAGAGGATGGGATCTCTGTGGGTTCAAGGCCAGTCTGTCTATAGCAAGCTCCAGCCGCTTCAGCTGTGGACTAAAGGGAGACCCTGTCTCAAAAAATACATAATATAAATAAATAAATAAATAAATAATAAATATAATTAAAATCTCTTAGAACTATGTTGATAATTAGATATGGAAGGTTGGGAAGACAGAACAAGAAGAGGTGTGACATTCTTGTTTTGTTTTCAAGAGATAATACTTTACATAATAATATACTAAACATTTACTTTCTAACTTAAATTGTGCATTATATAACTTAGAAATTATTTTTGAAATTAATTCCAAATAAAGAGCTTTAAAAAAAAAAAAATAATTTATTTTTGTTTGTTTTGAGACACAGTTCTGGCTGTATGACAGAGGTTACCCTAAAATTAGCATGCTTCCGCCTCAGCCTCCTGAGGGCCTGGGAATTTACTGGTACCACACATTGACAGATGTATGTAATAGTATGAATCATATAGACATCAATCAGATTTAGATATACACTAGAACAATGGGAAATCAATCCAACTAAAAGTAGGACAAAATGGATATTAGTTTGAAAATGCAACTACAGGAACAAAAGAACCTAAATATATTTAGGATCACAGCAGTGTTTGGGTTCTGTTTATTCTATTAATGGACAGAGACTTTCGTTAATTTAATTGATACTATGAAAGGACTCGACAATTTCCAGCTATGAGTCAGACAATATGTTTCTGATCTATAAAGAGATTCTTATTCTGTTAGGGGCTTATGGGGAATGCTATGTCTTTTGAAGTAGATACAAGTACTTTAAACCTCCATCCGCACATGCTCTCTCTGGATATAGATTCTACCAGGATCACACTTTATGATTTCGCCCTAGGTTTCCCTTGCTGTTGACCTCCCTCCATATTTATGGCAACTATTGAAAAGATTAAAATTACAAATAACGGACAAGATAATATCGAATTGGGAATTTATTGAGAATTATATTATTAAAAACCATTACCAAAATGCACTGGATTATTATGTAAAGACATCACTAATGTTGAAATGTTTTTTAGCATCTTTATAACACGATGGGGTGAACAGCGTGCGGTAGGAATTTGGCTTTCTAGGGTCCGGTATACAACCGCAAATTTTGCTAGTGCACCTTTCAGGGATTCGCTTCAGATTTCCGCAAAAAATTCGCCCTTCACACAGATATCAGTTTCCGCCACCATCATCTTGCATTGTACACAAGTTAGGGGTTTCATTTCTGAAATTTCAAGAGCGCCGGTGTGAAGAACGACTAGGAGGGGCAGAGAGCTGACCATTCTCCATTTTGAAGCTTGGCAGGCCACAGCAAGTCCCGAGGATACTGCCATCTTCAAGGGCCAGGGTGGAAATAGTAAGGGCACCTCCAGTGGTGGTCCCCTGAGGGACCACTAGGTTTTCTTAGCAGTCCACATATCCTTCCTGGCATTCAATCGAGCATAAGTTCATGCCTATAAATAGAATGTTGGTGCACACAGAGGACACACACACACACCATCAACACACACATCACAAACATTTATTTAGCCTTAGGTTTATTAAGATAAAAATTATATACCCAAAATGCTAACAAAAAGGAGCAAACAGACTGATGATAATCAAATGAAAGTTACTGCCAAAAAAAAAAAAAAATTATAAAAAAGATATAGGAGATACTCAATATTTCTGAAAGGAGCAATCAAGCAAGAATGTGTGACTAAAGAAAATCTACCTATTCTTAATAATGTACCTTTGGGATAAATAAAGTCAAAAGGCCACTAAAACCAATAAAGCATATGGGTCTCCCTGAGTCAAAGCAAGACTCCAACCGTCAGCACCAGCTACAACCTCACCTGCCTGGAAGATACTGTGCAGCAGAGGCAGCCATAGTGGCTGTAAATATCCCAAATCTAATTGGCCATTGGATCTCCCCTTGGAGAAATAACCCATGGCTGATGCCAACAAGCTTACACCCTCTAACAGGTTAGGAGATATTATAAGCCACAGTAAGACCCTTCATAATGTTAACAGGGGAAAATTGTAATTCATGGATTAACAATATCCAAACATGTGTCTATGCTAAAGTAAACCTACCATAACTATTAGTGCTGCTTAAATAGCCTATATATCTAAATTGCTTGTTCTTCATTAGTAGGATTCAAAAGGTTATTCCTGGCAAACTGTCAGCTCCTGAATAGGAAACAGCCAGAATTGACCAGAGTCCAAGTTAAACAGCTCCAAGAGAGAGTGGACTGTTCTGCTTCTCAATCCACCTGTGCCCCTTTTCTAAGCCCTAGGGAAACAACCCGCGGAAGAGGGGGCCGTGGTAGAATTCGTAAGGGCTGCGATTGGGGTGAATGGTGAAACTACAGCAATGTAGTCTGGACACTTCATTTGAATCAACTTGATTGAACAACCAACCTGTCACCCCCCACTGGAAGGTGAGGCTGTAGGTTGCTTGGGCAAAATAGCCTGCAGATAGGTTTTGCTGAAGGATGCTTGTACTCATGGATTATCACTTATAGTAAAAATGAAGAAAAAAAAAACTGAGAGAAAGATGCAAGGACAGTTATGGCAGAATGCATGATTGGGATGGGGTGGGGTTTGGGGGGGGAGGGAAAGGGGAAAAAAAAAAAAAAAAAAAAAAAAATTGGAAAAAATGTATGAATGCACAAAAGCAATCAATAAAAACCTAATTAAAAAAAAAAGAATGCTAAACAAACAAAAGTTGAACCATTCTATGAGTGGTATGATCTAACGGTTATTTTTCAGAAATAGTGTTATTAATGAGTCCCAAATGAGCACAAAAATAGAACATCTACACAGTAACTTTTTTGGGTACCTTTATCTATCTGAATGGATGAGTGATTATATACCTATAGTCACAAATTACTCAGTAATCGATGAACGCATTCTTTAATAATAGCGATTGAACAGTTATTCAAACAGACCATGACATTTGGCTACAAAGAAATCCCACCAAATTCCAAATAACAGGTAGTGATTGAAGTTGCATAATTTACCACAAAGAATGAGAAAGTAACAAAAGAATATCAAAATGAACAGGAGATATACTCTATAATATAAAAAGAATTTAATATATAATATAAAGCTTGCATATAAAAGAAGTGAGATCAACTTTCAAGATATCTGCTGACAATGGAAATAAACTTGAGCAATTGCTTCTTATCATTATCCAAAAAACTGGAGAGGAATTAAAAACCAAATATGAATAATAACACAAAGAAAAGCTAAAAATAATATTTATGTACATGCTAGCCTTCTGAAGAGAGCAAGATGATCTAAATCAGATATATAAAACATCAATAAAAAAGTTTGAAGTATATCAGTCAATATTAAATTTGAGAAAACCAAGATTCTGAACTAGAAAATAAATTTTTAAAAGAATACAACAAGGATAATTTCTGGACTAAGGATGTATTCAAAGGTAGAACACTTGCTTAGCAGGTGCAGGGCCGGGGATTAAATCCATAGTACTGCAAAAATAAACAATCCTTTTTAAAATTTATTTTTATGTTATGTGTAGAAGTGTTAATGCCTGAATGTATGTAACTGCAATGCCCACAAAGGCCAGAAGAGGGTGTTGGGTCCCTTGGGAATTGGATTTTGGTAGTTTTGTTAGCTTGTAATGTGGGGTGCTGGGATTCAGTAACCCAGGTCTTCTGAAAAAGAATAACTAGTGCTACATTATGTATAAGAATAATTAGGCTGGGGCTGGAGAAGAAATGGCCTGCGGTTAAGAGCGCCGATCTGCTCTTACAGAGGACCCGGGTTTCGATCCCCAGCACCCACATGGCGGCCGGAGAACCGTCCGAACTCCCCAATTCAGGAGAACTCCAGCTCCAGGGGAATCCGAAGACCTCTTCTGACCTCGGGCGTTTGCACGAACACGGGTGCACGGAACTTGCAATGCAGGCAGTACATTCAACACACAATACACAGAACTAATAAATTAATAAAAAAAATAAAAAATTGAAAAAAAGAATAATTAGCGCTAAATGTCACTGAGCCATCTCTCCAGTCCCCCTCAAAAAAAAAAATAGCCTTTTTTAAAGATAATTCGCATGTATGTTAAAAGCATTCTATTCAGGGGTATAAAGGTGATTAAGACGAGAAGTTATGTATACACACAAAAAATTCAGTTAAAAAAAATTAACAAAAAAGAATTCTATTCTCCCCAAAATGGAAATGTACTTCAGGAAACAGGAAATATCACTAGTAGACAACCGTTTGNTGCACAGCCCCTTGAGCTTTTGTCCAAAGCAGTTGGGAGTGATGCATATTGGAAACAACAACAACAGAAAGGACTGCATCAAAGAACTGACTGAAACAGTGAACTTCTGCTCAAAACAGTCAACTTCCACATGGAGAATATTGAGAAAGACTGAGAAAGAGATGAAAAGCATGTTTGGCAGAATGAATGCATGAGCTCTGGTGGATTGGGGGCATGGGGGGACACAGGCCTAGATTTGATAAAAAATATATAAATAAAATTTTAAAGATCTAAAATTTGTTATATGGTTAAATATATACATGTCCGACTTTCTTTAATATCCAAAAGAAGCATCTCCATCATGGAAATTTTTTAAGGGCATCCACATTTCCTTTTTCTGCTCTAGGCCAGAAGCTCTGAACCTCAGGTTTGGATTTAATCTCTTGAGGAGCCTTCACTCTGAACCCAGGTGCTTGGCATTCTATTAGGCAGAGGGCACTTCAGTGCTCCAAGGGCCTGGAGAAGAGGCATCCAGGGTTTTTTTGATAGGCAGACAGTAAACACACGAGTTTCTGTCCCAAAGACTCAAACTATTGGCTTTCAACAGTAGTAAACAAATGGGCATGGCTGTGTTGTGGTCAAACTTTGTTCATGGAGATAGGCCATGGGGTTCAATTGCTGTATCTCGGAGGCATACCAGACCAAGTGATTGTGCACAGGAAGCCCCTGGGATTTGTAGACTTTCAGATTCTGACCCAGTGGGCCTGAGAGGAGGCCTTACACTCTACTCTGTGAACCAGCTCTCTGTGGAGCTTGGGCTGTGGATTGAAGAGCACAGGAGGAGCCAACAGCCGGATGGCAGCAAATCCCAGACCAGCCTGCCACAGCTGCTCACTGGCTGGTAATCTTAAATCCAGTCCTGATCACACCTCCCAGCCCCAGGTCATTACAGCTTAATTAGTCAGGAGTATAATTCAGACACAAAGTGTTTGAAAATTCAGATTATAATGTGCAATCACATTTGGAAACCTCTTTCAGGATACATTTTCTTTTCTTTTTTTTAATAATTTTTTGTGTATGAGTGTACTGTCTGCATGTGGGTTGGTGCACCCATGTCGTGCAATGCTGCAGAGGTCAGAAGAGGGTGTCGGAGTCCCCTGGAACTGGAGTTAAAGACGGTTCTTAGCCACCACGTGAGTGCTGAGAATCAAACCCCGGTCCTCTGCAAGAGCAGTTGGCACTCTTAACCGCTGAGCCATCTCTCCAGCCCCAGGATACCTTTTCTTTTTAAACTTTCAATTTATCATTCTGGATGCATTCATTTATGCTGCCAAAAGAAACAAGCTGTATGTTGACCCCCTAAAGCAAATTCCTCTGTACCTGAGTAATCGCTGAGTAACTTAAAAATCAGTAATTCACCCAGTTTGCACACTGCCTGACTACTGAAATTCAAATTTGAAGAGCATATTAGTTAGCTACAAGCTGAAAAGAAATCAGCAGAATTGTGTGATATTACTTATAGAATATTACATTCAGCATTCAGTGTAGATTAGGGGGAAAATAGTCTTAACAGCAACATGCAGACAATTTATAGTTTCCTGTTTATAGTTAAATATCAGAAAACAATATGGTTAATAGTGATAAAAAATTCAATCATTTCATGAAAGCAAATAACAGCAACAAGAAAAGGAAAATCAAATCCTAGACGATCCAATCACAACTAGATTATACACTAATAAAGTGAAAGCCTCAGTAGGAGAGCTGATTCTCTAAAAACTAAAGAACTTTACACCAGCAAAGAATACCATTATACCATAATACTTGAGACATAAATTGAAAAATATAGTAATAGCTTCCCACTCAAAGATCCTAGAGTAATTTAATTGATCTTTTTAATTTGAAAATACATTTCTTGCAATAGATGTGAGAAAGCAAAAGGCAGATTTCATCACAATTCTCAGGAGAAATTATTTACCAAGATTTCATATATATATATATATATATATANTGTGCACTAGAAAACTAAGTGTGGGCTGGAGAGATGGCCTAGCGGTTAAGAGCGACGACCGCTCTTGCAGAGGACCCGGGTTCGATCCCCAGCACCCACATGGCGGCTGAGAACCGTCTGTGACTCCGGTTCCAGGAGAACTCCAGTTCCAGGGGAATCCGAGACCGTCTTCTGACCTCCGCGGCATCGCACGACACGGGTGCGCAGACCTGCATGCAGACAATACATTCATACACATAAAAATAAATAAATAAATAAAAATTAAAAAAAAAAAAGCAGTAAATAACAATGACAATGATATAGAGTTAAAAATCTCTAGAACTGCCAGGTATGGTGGCACATGCCTACCGCTCGGGAGGCAGAGGCAGGAGGATCTCTGTGAGTTCAAGGCCAGCCTGGTCTATAGCAAGCTCCAGGCCAGCTGGGACTAAAGGGAGACCCTGTCTCAAAAAAACATAAATAAATAAATAAATAAATAAATAAATAAATAAATAAAATCTCTAGAACTATGTGAAAATAGATATGAAAGGTGGAAGACAGAACAAGAAGAGGTGTGACATTCTTGTTTTGTTTCAAGAGAAGATACTATTACATATATATATAAAATTTACTTTAAAATTGTGCATTAAAAACTTAAAAATATATTTTGAATTAATTACCAATCTTAGAGGGGAAGCATAATTATTTTTGTTTGTTTTGAGACACAGTCTGGCTGTATGACAGAGGTTACCCTAAAATTAGCATGCTTCCGCCTCAGCCTCCTGAGGGCTGGGATTACGGGTACACATTACAGATGTGTAAAGATGAACAAAGACATTTAATCAAGATAGAATAAAAGAACAAAGGAAATCAATCCAACTAAAAGTAGGACAAAATGGATATTAGTTTGAAAATGCAACTACAGGAACAAAAGAACCTAAATATATTTAGGATCACAGCAGTGTTTGGGTTCTGTTTATTCTATTAAAGGACAGAGACTTCGTTATTATATCTAAAAGCTGACCAATTCCAGAGGCAGAATTGTTGATTATAAAGGATTCATTGTGGGCATGGGGAATGCAGCTTAGTAGAACAATCTTCTACCATGCACAGCCCCTGGATTAGATTCTCCAGGACCCACTTCCCCCTCCCCACCCCAAAAAAAAGAAAAGAAAAATTCAAAAAGGAAAGAAAACAAGGAAAGGAAAATATAAAAAAAATAAAAATGCACTGGAAAGAAAACACAAGGAAAGTTAGACGTAAAAAGATGGAAACAGGGCTGGTAGGATGGCTCAGTGGATAAAGCCAAATGTGAGGATCAGAGTTCAGATCCCCAAAACCCACAGACAGTTCCGCACACATCTTGCTTGTACACAATTACACAATCTGAAATTCCAGCACTCCTGTGAAGAGACAGGAGGCAGAGAGCAGAATCTCCAGAAGCTGGCAGGCCAGCAGTGAAGAGATCCTGCCTCCAACCAGGGGGAAAGTAAGACACCCAAGGGTGTCCCCCTGACCACTGCAGACATACTGCATCATGAGCATAGCCATGCCTACACATGAATGTGGGCACACAGAGACAACACACACACACACACACACACACACCACATATATGCCTATTTTAAAAGATAAAAATTATATACCCAAAATGCTAACAAAAAGGAGCAAACAGACTGATGATATCAAATAAAGTTACTGCAAAAAAAAAAAAAACTTATAAAAGATATGGAGATACTCAATATTTCTGAAAGGAGCAATCAAGCAAGAATGTGTGACTAAAGAAAATCTACCTATTCTTAATAATGTACCTTTGGGATAAATAAAGTCCAAAAGGCCACTAAACCAATAAAGCAAATATGGGTCTCCCTGAGTCAAGCAAGACTCCACCGTCAGCACCAGCTACACCTCACCTGCCTGGAAATACTGTGCAGCAGAGGCAGCCATGTGCCTGTATATCCCAAATCTAATTGGCCATTGGCTCTCCCCTTGGAGAAATAACCCATGGCTGATGCCACAAGCTTACATCCTCTACAGGTTAGGAGATGTTATAAGCCACAGTAAGACCCTGTCATATTTAACAGGGGGGAAAATTGTAATTCATGGATTAACATATCCAAACATGTGTCTATGCTAAAGTAACCTACCATAACTATTAGTGCTGCTTAAATACCTATATATCTAATTGCTTGTTCTTCATTAGTAGGATCGAAAGGTTATTCCTGGACAAACTGTCAGCCCATGAAAGGAAACAGCCAGAATTGACCAGAGTCCAAGTCAACAGCTCCAGAGAGAGTGGACTGTTTTACCTCTCATCCACCTGTGCCCCTTTTCTAAGCCTAGGGAACAACCTGCGGAAGAGGGGGCGTGGTAGAATGTAAGGGCTGCGATTGGGGTGAATGGTGAAACTACAGCAATGTAGTCTGGACACTCATTTGATCAACTTGATTGAACAAACAACCTGTCACCCCCCACTGGATGGTGGGGCTGTAGGTGTTTGGGCACAACAGCCTGCAGATAGGTTTTGCATGAAGGATGCTTGTACTCATGGATTATCACTTATAGCTAAAATGGAAAAAAAAAACTGAGAGAAAGATGCAGGACAGTTATGGCAGAATGCATGATCTGGGATGGGGTGGGGGTGGGGGGGGAGGGAAAGGGAAATAAGCCTGAACTGAATTGGAAAAAATGTATGAAATGCACAAAGCATCAATAAAAACTAATTTAAAAAAAAAAAAGAATGCATAAAACAACAAAAAGTTGACAATTCTACATGAGTGGTATGATCTAACGGTTATTTTTCAGAAATAGTGTTATTAATGAGTCCCAAATGAGCACAAAAATAGAACATCTACACAGTAACTTTTTTGGGTACCTTTATCTATCTGAATGGATGAGTGATTATATACCTATAGTCACAAATTACTCAGTAATCGATGAACGCATTCTTTAATAATAGCGATTGAACAGTTATTCAAACAGACCATGACATTTGGCTACAAAGAAATCCCACCAAATTCCAAAATACAGTAGTGATTGAAGTCATATTTACCACAAAGAATGAGAAAGTAACAAAAGAATATCAAAATGAACAGGAGATATACTCTATAATATAAAAAGAATTTAATATATAATATAAAAGTCATTGCATATAAAAGAGGAGATCAACTTTCAAGATATCTGCTGACAATGGAAATAAACTTGAGCAATTGCTTCTTATCATTATCCAAAAAACTGGAGAGGAATTAAAAACCAAATATGAATAATAACACAAAGAAAAGCTAAAAATAATATTTATGTACATGCTAGCCTTCTGAAGAGAGCAAGATGATCTAAATCAGATATTAAAACATCATAAAAGTTTTGAAGTATATCAGTCAATATTAAATTTGAGAAAACCAAGATTCTGACTAGAAAATAATTTTAAAAGATACAACAAGGATAATTTCTGGACTAAGGATGTATTCAAAGGTAGAACACTTGCTTAGCAGGTGCAGGGCCGGGGATTAAATCCATAGTACTGCAAATAAACAATTTTTTAAATTTATTTTTATGTTATGTGTAGAAGTGTTATGCCTGAATGTATGTAAGTGCAAACAGAAGAGGGTGTTGGGTCCCTTGGAATTGGATTTATGGATAGTTGTTAGCTGTCATGTGGGTGCTGGGATTCGAACCCAGGTCTTCTGAAAGAATAACTAGTGCTACATTAGTATAAGAATAATTAGCGCTGGGGCTGGAGAGATGGCCTAGCGGTTAAGAGCGCCGACTGCTCTTACAGAGGACCCGGGTTCGATCCCCAGCACCCACATGGCGGCCGAGAGCCGTCTGAAACTCCAATTCTAGGAGAACTCCAGCTCCAGGGGAATCCGAGACCCTCTTCTGACCTCCGCGGCGTTGCACGACACGGGTGCACGGACTTGCATGCAGGTAGTACATTCACACACATACAGAACTAAATAAAATTAATAAAAAAAATAAAAAAATTAAAAAAAAAGAAGAATTAGCGCTAAATAGTCACTGAGCCATCTCTCCAGTCCCCCCTCAAAAAAAAAATAGCTTTTAAAGAATAATTCGCATGTATGTTAAAAGCATTCTATTCAGGGGTATAAAGGTGATTAAGACGGAGAAGTTATGTATAACACAAAAATTCAGTTAAAAATAATTAACAAAAAAGAATTCTATTCTCCCCAAAATGGAAATGTACTTCAGGAAACAGGAAATATCACTAGTAGACAACCGTTTGAATAAATCACATTTGTTCAAAGTGAAAGAAATTGCACCTGTACAGCTACTCAAAATAGAATAAAGACTTAAATTTAAGACCTGAAACATACAATTACCAGAAGAAACTATAAGGGAAAAGAGGCATTCTATGGTCTGGGCAATGATGTTTTGTAAAAACACAGGCAACAAAAGCAAAAGCAGACAGATGGGATGATATCAAGCTCAAAGCTTCTGCCAGCAAAGGAAACAATCCACGGAGTGAAAAGACAGCCTCAGAGCAGGAAAGAACGCTCAACGCCTATCACCTGCAAGGGGTAATGTGCAAAGTCTGTAGAAATGCAACTCGATGCCAAAAGAAAGAAAGAAGAAATAACTCTATAAAAATAAGCCAAAGATGCCGGGCGTGGTGGCACACGCCTTTAATCCTAGCACTTGGGAGGCAAAGGCAGGTGGATCTTTGTGAGTTCAAGGCCAGCCTGGTCTACAGAGTGAGTTCCAGGGCAGCTGGGGCTACAGGGAGCCCCTGTCTTGAAATTAAAAAAAAAAAAAAAATCCAAGGCGCTAAGTAGATCGTTTTCAAAAGAAGGTATACAAATGGCTGATAGATGCATAAATAAAAGCAGTTCAACACTACTGATCATCAGAGAAATGCAAATTAGAACCACAAAGAGTCATCTCCTTACATCTACTAGAATGACCATTACCAGAAAAGAAGGAAGGGTGGGAGGGAGGGAATAGAGAGAGAGCAAGATAGAGAGACAGAGACAAAGACAGAGACAGAGAAGGAAGAAGGCAGGGTGTTGAACGAGATGTGATGAGGAGATAGAGAGTTGGCTCAGTGGTTAAGAGTACTGACTATACTTGAAGAGTACTCGGGGTTCAGTTCCCAGCACCCATATGGCAGCTAACAACCATCCTCTATAATTCCAGTTCCAGGGGATCCAACACCCTCTTCTGACCTCTGTGGGCACTGCATGACACAGGTGCACTTACATGCATATAGGTAATATGCTCAAACACATAAAATAAAAATAATAAAAAGAAAATTAAGAAAGATACGATGAGATCCCTTGCAAGCTATTGGTACAAAGCTATAACGGAAAATAGTATGGAAGTTGATCACAAATTAAAAAAATAGAATTACCGTATAACCCACTAATCCCATTTTTGGATATACAACCAAAGGACGTGGAATGAGCTTGTTGAAGAGATATTTACTGTAGCAGTACTCACAAGAGCCAAGATAAGAAGTATCCATGTTCCATCCATGGTCGAATGTATGCTTTACATAAGCATAATGGAATGCAATTCAGATAGCTAAAAGAAGGAAAGCCTTCTAATTGCAATGATGTGGATAAACCAGCAGGTTGTGATGGTAAATTAGGCCAGCTGCTGCATGATCTCACTCATAGATTGAATCTGAGAAAGTCAGTCTCATAGAACTAGAGGGGGGAATGATGGTTACTGTGGCCTGAAGCAGGTGATGGAGAGGCAGCTAGCGAGGTGCAGCTCTCGGGATGTAAACGTTCAATCAGACAAGAGAAATCAGCTTTAGAGATATATTGTGTAATGCAGTGACTATAACTAACAATATGCAATGTGAACATGCTTTTAAAAGGTTAAAATAAAATAAATGCAAGTTAAACAAAATGGAGTAAGCACTGTATTTATTATCATCATAACTAACAATATATTTAAGTTTTGCCTTAGGGAGATAATATCCCAAAAGGGATAGTCTTATGATTTGATGGTGATATTACAGATTGATAAATCTTTTAGAAATAATTCAAAACCATGAATCAAACTAATTCCATTGCTGGTAATAAAGCCCAAGAAATTATAACAAAATGGGGAAAAATACTACAGGAACAAAGATGTTCATCGCAAAATTATTCATTAAATGGGAAAACCAGAAAGCAGCTTAGCATCTAAAAATAGCTCTTCTTGAGTATAGTCCATCTTTTTTATGGGATACTGTACATGTACAAAAATGCAGCAAGAGATTATAACATTAATTTAAAGAAGGATATAGAAATTAGAATGGCAGTTACCAGGAGCTGGAGGGGGGAATGACAAAAAGGGGAATTATTTAATTAGATGTAGAATGTAAGATTTAGAAGATGAAGATGTTCTGGAGATGTGTTTGCAGCCATGCAAATGCATTTAGCTCTGCTGCACCAACTGTACATTTAAAAGTGGTTAACATGGTAAATTTTTACCAGAAAAAATTTCCAAGGTGCTGAGAAGACAGCTCAGCGGATAGATAAGGGTGCTTGCTATGCAAGCATGCAGGCCTAAGCTGGATGTCCAAGCACTCACATAAATGTTGGGTATGGCTGTACACAAGTTTATAACCCCAGTACTGTGGGAAGGAGAGGCAGGGGGATCCCTGGGGCTTCATGACCAGTCTCTTATCTGACGCCAACCTAGTTGTGTGGGGGGGGGGGTGCAGAGAGAGGGACCTCAAAGTTTAAGGTCGAGGGTAATAGAGTGAGATAGCCAATCTCCTCCTCTGGCCTCTGTGAGCACCAACTCCCACATATACATATGTGTGTGTGTGTGTGTGTGTGTGTGTGTGTGTGTGTGTCCATACATATATCACACACTCACACACCACACCAATTGTTTTTAATTATTTATTTAATATTTATTTTTAAAGGCTGGAGAGATGGCTCAGCACTTAAGAGCATGTACTCCTTCTTCAGAGGACCCAAATTCAGTTTCCAGCACCCATGATGGGTGGCTCAGAACCACCTGTAACTCCAGCTCCAGGGAGATTTAACACCTCTGGCCCTCTCAGGTGCCTATACTTACACACACATACCTGCACGCAGACACACACACAATCATAAAATTAAAAATAATAAAAATAAAATGGAAAATAAAAAAGTGCATATAAAGTGCATGTTTCCTAAATAAATCTACTGAAAACCACAGATGTATGAAAAAAATTGAAATGTTCATCAAATATCATCACCCAAGATGAAGATGTGAGGTGGCCCTGCTATGGCAGCTGGGTGAGGGACTACTGTGAAGGAACCTTCCTGTGATGTGTGCAGCCCTCTTCACTCTGCTGTCCTTATTCTTGATTTAACCTCCTCTGGACAAGACCAGATGGTCATGACCTTGTCAGACAGCACACAAATAATAGCTCTTCAGGATTTGCATGGTGCTTCAGGGACTGGAAATGATGGAGGTTTATTAGAACCTTCCAGCAGCTTTGGATTTAAAGATTAAGGAGTTTTGAAAGGGAAAAGGAAATAGTAAATTGGAAATCCCAGACCAGGTGTTCATGCTTTTGGATTTCTGTCCTGTGGTCTCTTGGAACCTCTCGTATCTAGAACTTCTGAGTCTTTTGTGTCCAGAAGTTCCAGGAACCTGAACAATGAATGGTTGATCAGTTACTTGTTTATCCTGTTATCTCTGCCAATTCTTCATCCATCTTGGAAAGGATTCCTAAATCCTTTGATCTGTCATGCTAGTCACTGTAGAAATTAATTCCCAGACCAGCATGAATTTAACTTGCTTCTAGCCCTCTTGAATGTTATTGTGTTGTTACCATGGGTGTTATTTCTGCCAGCGGCAACAGTGAAAACCAGTTTCCTTTACTCCATCCTTATACCAGGCTCTGAGAATGTGATCCTGCCTGGAGAAAGGGCTGTCTTTCTTGCTTCTAAAAACCTCTGGACCTTCATTCTTCTAGCTAGAAAGTGTGTTCTACAAACAGTTCTTACATGTCTAACCTTTTCATCAATCTTTTCCCAAAGTGATGCTTCAGGTTGTTTTCCTCCCCTACCTTACCACAGTCCTGACCCCTGATGGATACTAACCGTCAGGCAATGCTCACACTGGGACACCGCTTATCAATTGATCCATTCATTGCCTCATTCATTCACCCACATATGTGTGCTCACTTCTTGTTCTGTACCTACCACTCTGCACTACACATTGAAGCCTGAAGGGTAGAGCACCCTGCTTCTAGAGTTTTCTATGGGAATAAAGATGCCAGGAAGCAGGGAAACAATTTTTGAAAAAGGAAAGAGTCTTGACTTGCCACTTAAATACGTGGGAAACAGAGGATCTTTCTCCCATCCATGGCCAGACCCATGACCCAAAGCTCCATTATCCTTAGCAGGGCCAAGAGTCTAAAGGCTGATGCTCTTGCAGGACTTTGTCCTCCAGCCTCTGGAACCCATCGTTGTCTTGTAGAAAAGACGCAGCTTTCTTGGCACTGATCAGACCACACAGCTCAGAGCTCTCGCCTGCTTCCACCTCACTAATGGTACTGTTGCCGTTCCTTCTCTAGGCTTTCCGTGACCCCGTGCCACTACCGCAATGTCCTTTACTTACTATCTCTGCATTAGGAACATCCCCCATTCATTCTCAGCCCAGGGCATTCCCTTCCGCTGCTTCTCTCTAGAATATTCTTCTCCCACATCACTGTAAGACTGAATCCTGGCCTCCTGTAGCCAGTCCATCTGAAGTCTCTCCACTTCACCTCCATTAACCTTCTTCATAGTACTTGTCTCCATCTAAATATTTTTCTTTTGTGCTTATTGAACTATTTCTTGCTTCTCTCCAAGAACCATGTCTGTCCCATGGCCTTGAGGTGAGGGAGCAACATCCTCAGTGCCAATCACAGCTCATCTTCCTCCGAAGCAGTTCCTGAAAATGAACCCATGCAGCCATGGGCAATCATTTCAACAGAAAAATCAGATGGGTACTAGATACTAAGTTAAACCCCTAGTTTTACATAGTTGCTAACTTTTTCTCTTAGCTTAAGAGAAAAAGTTCCATTCCTCATACCCCTTTTGATCACACCATTGCTGCTGTTGTAAAAGCCCAATGCAGCATTTCTTTGCAATGAAGGGAGAAGAAATAAAACAACCTGATCAATGTGATCATATGAATATTTAGGCTCCAGATATTTCAGCTCAAAGACCTCCTTTTTGTCGGTATTAATGAAAAGGATTGACTAGACTCACCCATCTCTTACTTGCTAATTGGGATTTTGCTAGGCATAATTAGATTATGCAGAAATATTTGAGTTGTGCTTATCTACATCAGAATTCTAAGCTGAGTTTCAAGGGGACAATATGTCACTTTAAAGAAGCTCCTGGTGTGACTAGCCCTCTGGAAATAAAGCTAAGACTGGGATTTTTTGCTCTGGAAATGTAAATGTAAGCCATTTATTTGAAACTCCTATGCATTATAGATGCCCAGATAAAACCAAGTCCCTATTATTGAAAGACAGCTGAGGAAAGAAAGTCTGCAGAGGAGACTTTTCTTATGGTTCCTGCTGGGTACGAATAATGAACCATCACCCAAGGCAGGCAGATCACATTCCCAGAGTTCCACATAAGGATGGAGGAAGGTAAACTGCGGCTTTCACTGTTGCCGCTGGGCAAAAATATTACCCATGGAAAACGCCGATTCACTAGAAATTACTGCCACTTAATAAGAAGGGGGCTTGAGTCATTTACCAAACTTTCGCCAGTGCTTCTGAAATGCATTCTTTATAACACAGCGTTCAAGAAAGCTAGAAGCAAGTTAAAGTCATCTAAAAAAAAAAAAAAAAAAAAGAGATCATCTATCTCACCTAGCACATTTCAGTGTGGTGGACAAGCCAATGAGATAATAAATCCAAGTGGCTACCACCCCCCCAACACACACACACACACACACACACACACACACACACACACACACACACTGGACACTTCCCTAAATGCAGCACTAGAGAAGAACCTGGCTTCCCAGGCAGCCTGTAGGAATGCAGAATGCTATGGGAAAAGATTAGCTATGGTTAGAGACAACCTTACCCCAAGAGGCACAGACCCTGCTGCAAGCCACCAGTGACTGCCAGAAATTCTCAGGTTCCGGTTCCTCCTTCTCAGAAGCAGCTGGCCCAGACCTCACTCTGTAGCCTTTATGGAACAAATCCCCCAGGGACTTCTTCCGGCGCCTGCTGGGGGTGTGCACTTCAGTGACGGTGTCTCTGGGCGGGTGATGGTACACCAGAATCTTACTGGGGATCATGGTGGAGACAGAGTCAGGGACTGAGCTATAGGCTACCTTTAGGTCTCTTCATGCACAAGCTGATGTTCTAGAAAGATCTGGAAGGAGCCTGTGCACCTCTGACTGTGCTACAGACAGAGTCTCCTGCTCTACAGGGTGGGTCTCAGTAGAAGCTGTATCTTAATGGAGTAGATATGGAGCCTCTTCGCCCTCACCCACCAACCTACTTGAAAGAACCCACAGCATGCTGTGTGCATCGGATGCACCAACCACTTCAGAAAGGCAGGAGAAAGGCGGGGGAGCACTCCCAAACATTATGTCGTACAAGCTGATCCATCAGCTTCATTCTGGAAATTGCCATGTAAGCTCCTTTGGACATGGCTTAGGGGGATAAAAAGAAAAAAATGGCATAATCTCTCGAATCGGGTGGTATGGAACAGGGTGTGAGAGAGGCTGAACTTTGGGGTCCCCTGTTACCACCTCTTTCATGTTAGTGACCCCGCTTGACAATTGGAGACTCACAGGGAGGACTCCCTTGTAAAGTGCAATGTACGGTTGAGAGAGAAAATCAAATGGTCCCACTCCTCTGATGTACCTTTCTCCACCAACATAAGCCCAAACTGAAAGTTTTCTTAGCCTTAGTAATAGGAGGTAGGTGGAGGAGGCACACTATACCTTTCCCGGCTGAGATTCTGCCCTCTCGTCCACCGGGCTCTTCCCTCCTTACTGACCGTAGCCTTCCTTTTGATCTCTCCTCTCTTAAACTCCCATGTTCAAGCTCCAAACCCAATGTGACCATATTTGCAGCAGGGATTTTTTTTTTTTAGGACAGAATTAGGTTCAGATGAGTTTGTGAAGGTGGAGCCTTCAGGATGCAATTAGTGACCTTTGGAGAAGAGATATCAGAGAGCTTATTCTTTCCTTCTCTCTGATTTGTGAGGGCTCTGTGAGAAGGCGGACACCTACAATTGAGAAAGAAAGCTCTGATTTTTGTTGACACCCTAATCTCAGACTCTAGACTCTAAAAACATGGGAAATGAATAAGTGCTCTTTGATCGAACCAATCAATGGTATTCTGCTTATGGCAACTCAAGGAGACTAGTTCTGCATCTCCAGACCGCGAATAAACAATAACAAAGCAGCTCTCTAGCAAAACCGAAATAACTAGGTGGGATTACGGAGGCTAACTTACTTCCTCCCAATATAGATGAACTCTTCACCCAACCGCTATGTATAAATCATCTACAGTACATAGAGCATAACATTGGAAACTGAGTGATTCTGTGATCTACAGTAACCACGCAGCACTGGTAGAGTTACAGGAAGAAGGAGCAAAAGGAAGTTCTATCATCCTGCAGAAAGTACTGCAAAGGAAAAGCCCAAGTAGCTGACACGACTGCCTTCCGCATGTCTAAGTATCTACATGTATGTTACATAAATGTGTGTCTGCATATACATATGTGTAGAACATGTTGTAATGTATCTTCCAGAAAAAGCTATGCATTAGTTCTAAATCCTGATGGATGAATAGCAAACAGTTAAAAGAGACAGCAAATGTTTTAGGTTGTAGGAACAGCATAACAAATATTCTAAAGATGGGGAAACTGGCTTTGGTCTGTTTTTTTAAAAAGCTCAATGTGTTTAAAATGAAACAATTCATCAGATGCTAACTTTGGAACACTTAAAGTTGTTAAAACTGATGGACATAACCACAGGTCCTTGGAGCACTAAGAAGATAAGAAATGAAGAATATTATATGCAAATTTGACAACCAAGTGAAAGGAACATGTTCCTTTAAAAGTACAACTTTCTTATACTGACACAAGAAGAAATAGAAAACACAGACAGCCATATGTTTGATTATTATTATTATTTTTTTTTTTGGTCTTTTTGAGACAGGGTCTTCCTGTAGCCCCAGCTGGCCTAGAACTCACCATGTAGACCAGGCTGGCCTTGAACTCACAGAGATCCACCTGCCTCTGCCTCCTAAGTGCTAGGATTAAAGGCGTGCACCACCACACCCAGCTATGTTTGATTCTTAAAATACAAACGAGAAGGCTGGGCGTGGTGGTGCACACCTTTAATCCCAGCACTCGGGAGGCAGAGGTAGGTAGATCTCTTTGAGTTCAGGGCAGCCTGGTCTACATAGTGAGCTCCAGGCTAGCTGAGACTAAAGGAAGACCCTGTCTCAAAAAGACCAAAAAAAAAAACAAAAAAAAAAAAAAATACAAACTAGACACATTCCCACAAAGCAAGTTTCAAGTTCAGATGATTTCTACTGGGGAGTCCTTCTAAATATTTATGGAGGGACTGAGGCCACTCTTATACAAACTCAGAAAATAGAAATACAAATACTTAATAACTTGCTTTAATAGGCCAGCATAACCATGACACCAAAATGCGATAAAGGCATTATTACTAATATTAATACTTTAACAAATTTTTTTTCTTACTTTACTGATATTTATTCAAGTCATGAAGAGTCGGATGGGAAAGTAGGAAGGGAATACATGTGAGTTCATTTGATGTTCACTGAAGATAAACATCCATACAATTACATGATGTGACCCAGAAACAATCTTCTAAAAAACTCAGGTATACAGAAATTTAAAATGCAGGAAACCCTTTACACTTTTAACTCAACAGATAGCAATTTATTAAAATGGGGACTGGAGAGATGGCTCAGAGGTTAGGAGCACCAACTGCTCTTGCAAGAGGACTGGGGTTCAATTCCCAGCACCAACATGGCAGCTAAGAATCTTTAAGCCGGGCATGGTGGCGCACACACTTAATCCTAGCACTCAGGAGACAGAGGCAGGCGGATCTCTGTGAGTTCAATGCCAGCTGGTCTACAGAATGAGTTTCAGGCCAGCTGGGCCTAAAAGGGAGACCCTGTCTCAAAAAGACCAAAAAAAAAAAAAAAACCTTATTAAAATGTAGGCCATGTATGACTATGGCAAAGATCTTACAGAATCACAAATTTAAATTAGGGTGATAGCACTACAAATCTATGAGACTGACTGTACTTAAAATTTTGTCTATTGGAGGCTGAGAAGATAGCTCAGTGAGGAAAGCACTTGTTGATCAAGCATGATGACCTGAGTTGTAAGAAGCTAGGCATACTGGCACGCATCTGTAACCCCAGCACAGAAATAGGCAGACCCCTAGAGCTCACTGGCCAGTGTCTAACCAATTAGCAAGCTCAAAGTTCAATTTCTTGAAGACCTTGCTTCAAAAAATAAGACAGAGAGTGGTACAGGAAAATACTGGTGTCAACCTCTGGTCTCTAGACACACACACACTTGCACACATGCATGCACACACATACTACATGTGTATGCACCCATACACACTCATACAGTACACAAAAGAAAAGAAAAAATGTCTACGAATGTTGGTCAGGAAACCAAGTAACTGGGACCATCAGGCATGTCAGGTCGGAGGGAGTATCAAATGGAGTATCTTGCTTGGAGATCTTTTTTTTTTTTTTTTTTTTGCCTTATTGAGACAGGGTCTCCCTGTAGCCCCAGCTGGCCTGGAGCTCACTCTGTAGACCAGGCTGGTCTTGAACTCACAAAGATCCACCTGTCTCTGCCTCCCGAGTGCTAGGATTAAAGGCATGCACAGCACTATGCCCAGCTAAGCTTCTTTTTTTTTTTTAGCTAAGCTTCTTATGAAATAAATATATATCAGTTCTGTGACACAGAAACTCTACTTCTATGTATCTACTCGAGGAAAATAAAAATATTTGTTCACAAAACTGCATGTGCAAGGACGCTCCTAAAAGCTTTATAACCCAAAGTCAGAGAAGACATAAATGACCATGGGGAGATGATTAGGTAAACTAATTGCTTACCTAATCATCATTTACATATCCCTGTAATGGAATATCATTAGCAATATAACAAGGAATAAGTTATTGAGACACACAGCTTATATGGATCACAAAACCCTTATTCTGAGTAGATTTCTATGCCGGAGAGCTTTAGTGTCAACTTGACACATCTGGGTGGAGGGAGCCTCAGTTGAGGAACTGCCTCAATTGGACTGGCCTGTGGCCATGTCTGTGGGGTATTTTCTTGATTGTTGAGTGATGTGGGAGGGCCCAGCCCACTGTGGGTAGTGTTACTCCTAGGCAGGTTGTTGTGTATTGTATAAGAAAGCAGGCTGATGCTAGCTCCAAGCACAGAGTTGTAAGGCAAACTGAGAAACATCAACGTTATATACCCCTTTCCCTGAAAACAACTGTGCTCTGATAATGTAAATCCCTTAACAGGCTCTAGAATTAACCCACCACTTATTTTTAGACTTTGTAATCTTGGTATATGGGTGGAAGATACATAAGCATAGTTTAGAGTAATATAAATATAAAAAGGAAAAATGTGAATCCTGAAATATCATATGGAAATGACAGTTTGTATACAGATACAGATGATATAATCAGTATAGGTGTCTCACACACACACACACACACACACACACACACACATATATATATATATATATATATGTATATATTAAAGCGATACAGATTGGAGGGAACAACAGTAGAGGAACTGGGACAGGGAACCAACTGAAATAGTAAAGTTCCCCCAAGGACAATAATCCTCTGCTTTGAAAAAAATTTGAAAAGAATCAGAAAAAGATACAGGGTAGGGATGGCAGGGTGCATGAACTTGGGTGGGGTGAGGGGCATGGAAGACAAGGTAAGTCTATATTGGACTGAGAAACAATATATGAAATGCACATAACTTCAATAAAATGTTTAAAAAAAAAGAAAACTGATTATATAAAGAACAATGACTCAATCAGACAAAACCCTAATATAGAACAGGGGAAATGGGCAGCAGGCCCCAACTCTAGCCAGGAACTATTGGCAAATAATTACTGTGGGGTGAGGGAGTGACTCTGGATAGGTTCACTAGACTCTAGTGGATGAACTTGCATTGAGGGATATCTGGACACAAATGCCTGACTAAACAGGACTTAATATATATGACAGAGTACCTGAAATCTAGTGGGGGGGGGCTGAGGTAGGGAGTAGGGAGAGGTGTCTAAATTTGAAGATGTATCATATGAAATACACAAAAACTCAATTAAAAAGAGAAAAAAAAAGTGAACAATAAAAAAAAAAAAAGAAAGCAGGCTGAGCATGGGCCAAGCAAGTTAGTAAGCAGAGTTCCTCCATGGCCTGTAGCGCTTCAGCTCCTGCTTCCAGGTTCCTGCCCTGAGGTCCTAACTTGGGCTTCTTAAGTGATGAACTGTGACCTGGGAGATGTAAGACAAATAAACCCTTTCCTCCCCAAACTGGTATTGGTCAGAATGTTTTGTCACAGCAATTGAAAGCAAACTAGAGCACACTGTCACCTGGTTATACTTATTTCTTAGTTCCAAGTGGTTTCTTTTTCATGTTTTGCTGTTTTATACAATCGTTACAGTTTTCTAACATTCTTCATATGAAGCTACAATATACAGGAAGAAAGGTATGTGCTTCTGGGGTCAAACAAGTATGAGTCTAAATCTCAGCTCTGCTCTGCCTTGAGAACTTGTACTGGTTCTACGACACCTTCAAGCATATGTGCATACACACACACACACACACACACACACACACACACGCACATATGTATATGCCTGTCGAGTCTGATTTGTGTCCCTAAATGTCCTTTGGTATGGGTCTATCCACTGGGCCTACCAAGAGTCCCATCATTGTGAGACACTGTCTATTCCACCTCCTAGCAGTTGGGTTGAAAGTTCTTACTCAATTCCCCATGACAATGCTGGGGTTTTGTCTGGTTAGAGCTTGCGTAAGACTTCAGCATGCCATCAGTGCTCAGCTCAGTATCTGGCCAGCTGTCTGGAGGACTGTTTCCTTATGGTCATCCACCCCCCTCTGGTTCCTACAATCTTTCTGCCTCCTCTTTCCTGAGCCTTGCGGAGGCAGGGGTTTGAACTGCTGTGCTATTCATGGCTGAGCACTCTGTGGCCTTCTTGTTCTCTGCACTGTGGCCACCTGTGGGGCTCTGTGTCAGTCCCCATCTGCTGCATTAGGAAACTTCTCTGATGAGAACTGGGAGATTCATTCATCTTATGTGTAGAAGTCACACTGAAGATGTATCACTTGGGATTAAGTGTTTCACAGACACTTATTTATTCTCTGCATTTGACCCCCCCATTCTAGAATTCTGTAATACTCTCCATCTGTTGCAAGAATAAGATTCTTTGATGAGGGGTGAAAGATACACTTGTCTGTAACTATGGTGATGCACATTTAGAGTAAAGTAAGAAATTACATTGGTCTAGGGATGTGGCAAAAGTCAGTAGGTTTTACTATAGGATCTATGACCACTCCAGCCATGTATATTTGGCTATGTTTACTGTACTACATATGAGTTCCTTTCCATTGAGTGAGCCTTAATTGCAATTAGGCAGCTGTTGATTATCCCCAAGATAAAAGTGTCACTACTGCACCAGTAGCCCAGTAGCGATAGTTTGCTGGGCCAGTCGTTGTTTATTAGGCTTTATAGCTGGGTGGGACCACTGATTGGTCTTCTCCCCTGTCAGCTGGTCTAGTATCCTCTGATACCATGAGAGCCAGTCTTCAGGGAAGAAGCTTTAAGATCAGCCATATTTGCGGTTGCTCTTTTCACAAAAGCTAAGATATGGAAACACCTAAATGTCCTTCAACTAATAAATGGATAAGGAAAATATGGTATATTTATACAATGGATTTCTACTCGGTAATAAAGAAAAACGAAATCATGAAATTTGCAGGTAAATGGATAGAATGAGAAACTGTTATACTAAGTGAACTATCACAGACTCAGAAAAACAAGTGACATCTGTCTCTCTCATTTGTGGATCTTAGCTCCTAATCCCTAGATGTGAATATATACCCTGATCTAACTGCAGGAGTCAGAAAAATGGAAATGAACCGTGGGGATAAAGAGGAAGAAGGAGCATGCATGAGAGGGGGGGATAGCAGGAGACAGACGTTACCAAGGGGTAACATGGGTGTACCTTAACTGGGATGTAGTGGGGGGGGGAGTTACGCAGGGCAGAGTGAGAGGAGAGATAAACGATGCTTAGATGATACAAAAATAAACAGAGGGAAATGATTAGTTCAAAGTCCTACTGAAAAATACACATACAATAAACCTACACGTGCATGCGTATAGCTGAAGGCTTTATAACAAAACCACAGCGCCAGGCAGGAGAAGCCTCCTTTCTAGTTGTCGATCAGGGTAATCCAAGAGACTCCCAAGACAACACGGGCTTGTCACAGGCCTTAATTAGCTCCCAGAACTTGAAGGGAAGACCCTATTGCTGAAGACAGGTCATACCTTGGACATCCTTACATTCTTTAAAAGCAGGCAGGAGGGGCTGGAGAGATGGCCTAGCGGTTAAGAGCGCCGACCGCTCTTACAGAGGACCCGGGTTCGATCCCCAGCACCCACATGGCGGCCGAGAGCCGTCTGAAGCTCCAATTCCAGGAGAACTCCAGCTCCAGGGGAATCCGAGACCCTCTTCTGACCTCCGCGGCATTGCACGACACGGGTGCACAGACCTGCATGCAGACAGTACATTCATACACATACAGAAATAAAAAAAAATAAAAAAAATAAATTTAAAAAAAAATAAAATAAAATAAAAGCAGGCAGGAGCCTGTGTTCTTTACATAGTATTTAAGACACAAGGGAAATGGATGTTTCCCTTTGGTCCTGGATTGAACAGTTCAAGAGACTTCCCCAATCTGCAGTGACTCTGCTTCCCCAGCGTGCCAGCCTCCTTCTCTTTCTCCCTTTCCTCCCCTCCTCTTGAGCGCTAATCATTGTCGGTTAACTAAACATCTAGCTAGGGTTTGGACATCGAATTCTGCATATTCCTCCTATCTTTACCAGCTGGGGTTGAACGTCCCCAAATCCTTGGTCCCTACAGTTTCCGCTATTTCCAAGGAATTGGCCTCAGAGACGCTGTCTGTGCTGACACATCACGTGTGATGTTGGGGACAATGAATCCAGACTCATTCAATCCCAAAACAAAACTCTGAGATCAAGAAGAGAGCTGGAATAATCCTCTCTAATCCTGATTCCTGTAGGGAGCCCCGACTGGGAAGCTGACACATGGGCTGAGCTTCCCTCCCTCCTGACATTTGGACCCAGGAGTGACAGATGGCCATCTGAAGCCAACTGAAGAGCCAACAGGCTTGATTTTTGAGATTTGTGCCCCAACTTACTATAGGGAGGTCCTATATGGCTGAAAAAAGATGTCTGGGAATATATAAAGACAGACCCTAACCCTTGGTAACACAGGAGAGCTAGAAGCTCCCTGTAGCAGGCATTAGAACCAGGTACCTGTCAGCACCAGGAAGCGAGTGAGAGTGAGAGGAAGACACTTGAGGCACAACATGTAAGAAACCAGATCTTTTGTACCTGAATAGTCCTGAGAACAAATGTCTCCTTAAAGCTGGTATCCAGGGCCTTTCTCTGCCTGCTACATGGAGTCCACTACAGATGTTCATCTCTGTAATTGTCTCACATTTCCTGTCACTTATGGCTAGGGAGAAGCAGATTAGGTCCCAATGACCCTGAACTGAGAAAACCTATAAAGCCAATGGAAAGATCAACTTTATCCTAAAATTAAATTCAAGCAGATTGTCTCTGCCAGCGGCTTTGAATAAAAGGAGGAAAAACATGGTGAATTATGTTTTCAATTACAGTTTACAAAGAACAGAGGTACTCCTTCCAAATAAGAACACTTGATTTAGCTCTCTACAAAGAAAAAAGCCAGAAAGCATAGCAATGAATCTTAGGTCAGAAATAGCATTTTCTCAAGGGCTTCAGGTAGCATGGGATTTAGCTATGCTTAATTGTGATGTTCAAAGTTAACTTTAGGTTAACTTGGGAAATGGACATGGGGTGACTTATTGGGGAGGGCCTTCATTTGGCTGGAAGTGTCTCTCAGTTGCTGTGTTCTGATGGTCTACATTAACACAATCAACCCGGGTAATAACCAGAGAGCAGCAATTTTTGTGTGTATAACAGAGCAGGTAGTAAGTATTTCTGGCTTTGCAAGTCACATGATCTCTTCTACTGAACTCGGTCATAGAAATGCAAAAGTTGCCACAGACGATATGAAAAATAAAAATGAGCTTGGCTCTATTCCAATAAAAGTTTACCCCGCCCCCAAATAGACATCAGGTCCAATTACATCAGCAGGTGGCCAGGCGTGGTGGCGCATACCTTTAATCCTAGCACTTGGGAGGCAGAGGCAGGCAGATCTTTGTGAGTTCAAGGCCAGCCTGGTCTACAGAGTGAGTTCTAGGACAGCTGGGGCTAGAGGGAGACCCTGTCTCAAAAAGACAAAAAAAAAAAAAAATTGACATCAGCAGGCCATAATTTGTCAACCTCTGCTGGAGGTCATACTCTGAAGAGAGGAGAGTGGATAAGGCATAGCAGGCCCTTCTGCTCTTTATAATACTACAGAATCTAATATCCATCTGTTTATATTTTCTTTTTTTTTAATTTTTTTATTTATTTGTGTATGTGTATGAATGTACTGTCTGCATGCAAGTTTGTGCACCCGTGTCGTGCAATGCTGCGGAGGTCAGAAGAGGGTGTTGGATTCCCCTGGAACTGGAGTTCTCCTGGAATTGGAGTTTCAGACGGTTCTCGACCGCCATGTGGGTGCTGGGGATCGAACCTGGGTCCTCTGTAAGAGTGGTCGGCGCTCTCAACCGCTAGGCCATCTCTCCAGCCCTGTTTATATTTTCTAACTCAATTCAGGTACATATAAATCATTTTACTCAAGTGAATGATGACTACTTTGGAAACAGCATCTTTGGGTTTTCTATATAATCTGCGGCAGGTAACACAGCCAGGGACTTTGTGTTTGTTTAAAGTAAGCTTTCCCTTTGCCGAACCAGGGTGATTCACCTCCTTGATTTCCACATGTGAGGACTGGAAGATCTATTTAACCTAAAAGAAGAATGAGTTTCTTGCAAAGGATGGGTTGTGACCCCTCACTATATAAGTACCAACATTCTAATTGGTCTTGAAAATAAATGGATATTAAAAGCATGCTCTAATTAATTCCAACCAAAATGAAGTTAGAAGTCCTGTTTTCTAATTCCAGAGTCTCTGGCTCATGTACTTAGTTCAGCAATTATTTTTCCATAAAATAAGTAGCTGCATAATTCTTTTCTATTATTTTTTTTTATATTTTTTATGTGTATGAGTATACTGTCTGCATGTAGGTTGGTGCGCCCATGTTGTACAATGCCGTGGAGGTCAGAAGAGGGTGTCAGATTCCCCTGGAACTGGAGTTAAAGATGGTTCTTAGCCTCCACGTGGGTGCTGGGAATCGAACCCGGATCCTCTGCAAGAGCAGTTGGTGCTCTCAACCGCTGAGCCATGTCTCCAGCCCCATAATTCTTCTTCTTTGCATTTTGATCCCTCATATTCAGCTTATGATGAAGTTCAATAAATGTATGTTGACGTTGGGTATGATAGTGTGCACCTTTAATCCCCAAACTAGGGAAACAGATGCAGGGCAATCAAGAGTTTGAAGTCAGAGGCAACCCCGAGACCCTCACAAACTACTGGCTATGCTCTGTTCTTGGTTACACACCAGAACATGACAGTAGGTCCTTACTGCTGAAGATACTACATGCCTGAATTGTAGAACAAAGAAGAAAAACACCAACTGGTACTGACCTCAAAGCATTCAGCTCTATTGAATAGCTTTCATTAGTTCTGTAAGGTGATAGGCATGCTACCAAAGAGAAAAGTACTGATTAACCTGTCCCAGCTATGAACCCTGAGAACTACAATAACAACTGGCCTGGCAGGATAGATACACTTACTGATGCAATAGTGGCACAAATGTTGTTTGAGTAACCAAGTACTTTCTGATTGGATTTAAGGCCTGTTTCACAAGATGAACTCCATAGGTGGCACTGGTGTCCAGCCTAGGAACCTGTGGCTACACAGGTCACAGGCCACAGAGGAGAACCTAGTACTATTATTCTGCTAAATGGACATAGTATTAAACCAACTTCCTCATGAAGTGTTCTTTTGCCAGCTCTCACCAGAGAAACTTCTTGCAGCAGATGCTGATTAACATTAACACAGAGATCCATAATGGGTCAGTGAACAGAGAATAAGAGACTGAAGAGTTCATCAGCCCGGAATAGGATACTTATATCATGCCTTCTCCTCCCAAGACTCAGGGATCATTGTGGAATAGGAGAAAAGACTGTAAGAACCAGTATTTTCCAATATCAGGGTAATTACATATATGAATCCACTGAAATTGCGACAGTATGCATGAGACCTAAAGAAGCTCAAGGCAAACAAATTCCCAGCATAGAGCGGGGGAGGTGGGCAAGAAGCCCCAACCCTCGCTGAGGAACAATTGGTCACTAAGAACTGGAGGAGTTTTCTTTAAGGGTGTGATGCGAAGTAGGTTGACCAGGCTCCAGGGGATGCACCACCCCAAAGGGCATTTGGGGACACAAATTAGACTTGATAGGCTTTAAAAAAAAATAGAGGACATGAAATTGGTCAGAGAGTAGTAAAGAGGATAGATAGGGGAGGAGTCTGAATCTGATCAAAATACATTGTATAATATTCTGTTGAAATTTTTTTAAGAGTTCGAGGTCAGTCTAGGTTATATAATGATGGATCACTATATAACACACACACACACGCATATATATATGTATATATATATATATATATACATATATATATGTATATATATATATTCAGTTCCAAGAATGGGGGATTGAATATGAAATTAGCTTATCTTACAAATATTTTATTAAATTAAAGGTTCTTACCAACTGGTCTAGGCAATTAAAATATTCTGTTAGGCAGCACCTTGGACTGCTGGGCTGCTAAGTTCACACCCACACTTTGCATGGTCTCAGAAAATGCCCCATCTCCAGTCACAACCTCCCTTCGGTTTGCATCAACTCAGTGTGCCACTGAGTACGAGGAGGTCAGGAATCTGAATTTGAATGGCAGGTTTCATTGACCTTTTTAGGTCTGTATAGGATTCAGAGAGTGACAGAGGATGGAGACTGAAATGTCCAGCCTTTCATAGAGCCAGTAGGAAAGGCCCAAGAGTATCTGCTCTTCCTCCATCACGTGACAGCAGATAACACCTCAGAATTACTCACAACACCCTACTCCACTGATGGAGCTGGATCACACTTAAGCAGTGACTCTTGATCCCTATGAAACTGCCCACACTACAACAGGAAGACTCTTACAGATAAGAGAAACTGCAGCAACGTTGCGCTCAGACTATGAAAATGACTGTAAGTCATGATTTATGTGAAAGTAAATAAGACGTGTCTACTACTTTATCATTAGGGATAAGTGGAGTCTCCCTTCCCACAACAGAGGTGCTGTGCTCTAAATGGATGTGCTATATTCACATTGCAACTTAGACTGTTTTCGTTACCAACTGCCTGAGGTGCGGGCTTGCAAATCAAATCAAATCCTTATTCTTCTGGACTGATTATCCAATTAGAGGATGAAATAGGCCAGCCCTTTCTTTTTATTCCATCAAATGCTTGCCTTGTAGCCACTACATGAGGGACCCAGGGAAGAAATAAACAAGTACACATTTCAAACCCACTGAGCAAAAGGCATGAATATGCATAGATATGGGAAATGAATTCATCAGCATAAGCTGCCATGTCCCTATTACACATTAAGCTCTTTTCTGGGAGCTGTTGAGTCAGAAACACTGTAAGACACAGTAACTGTCTCTAAAGAAGCATAAATAGCAACACAAAATAAAAGCAAAAATGAAAAACAGCAAATAACTAACCAGTCACTTATTGGAACAGCCTGTATGTTTTAACAGTGTTCAAAACCTGCAGATACTGCAAAACATTGCCCTGGTTGGCAATTTAAATTTCCTTGCATGATAATTCTTATTTCAGCACTGCTAGGAAAAATAAAAACATAATAAAATGTCAACTTAAGGTTTCTAGGGACTATGGGAAGAATTGTATAAGCTTGAAGAAGTAGGTGGGCTCCGCTCTCAGGAGTGTTTTCATTTCACTGTGTCACTTTCAACAAGGCATGTCAACCTGTGATTAGCTTCTAGTAGGAATGTAAGAAACATTAAATATTGGTCTTTTCTTTCAAACCCTATAAAACTTGGGACTTGGTTTAAGAATTTTAATCCTTTAATCCCATCATATACTGTCTGAATTTTGTTTAAGGAAAGGCCCTGATGCACTCCTGAGCCTGATGGCTTGGGGGCATGGAGCTCTTCTC
Organism: Rhizomys pruinosus; assembly: GCA_009823505.1. NCBI lineage: Eukaryota > Metazoa > Chordata > Mammalia > Rodentia > Spalacidae > Rhizomys > Rhizomys pruinosus. The sequence goes on along the minus strand of VZQC01015297.1, from coordinate 1,220,563 downwards.
GATTCGAGCTGCTTCTTTGAAACTATACAACTGGGAAAGACTATGAGGTCAGACCCCAGCCAGTGGAGAAAAGACACAGTACTCCCGTGTTAGGGATAAAAGCCCACCAAACTTCCAGATCCTGTGTGCTTGCTAGATCTGACTGACCACATAAGACCGCCTTTTGCAAAAGAAAAATCGGTTTATCGGGTTACTTTCACTTTGTTCAAGTGTCTTTGTGCCGTATTTATGGGGTCCTTGAACTTTAGGATTTATTTCTAGTACTAACAACAGAAGGGACAGCAGTGAAGGACCTGAGAGCGTTATATTAGCTAGTTTAAAAGGTGCCTTTCAGGGCTGGAGAGATGGCTCAGTGGTTAAGAGTGTCAACTGCTCTTGCAGAGGACCCAGGTTCGATTCCCAGCACCCACATGGTGACTAAGAACTGTCTTTAAGCCGGGTGTGGTGGTGCACACCTTTAATCCTAGCACTCGGGAGGCAGAGGCAGGCGGATCTCTGTGAGTTCAAGGCCAGCCTGGTCTACAGAGTGAGTTCCAGGCCAGCTGGGGCTATAGGGAGACCCTGTCTCAAAAAAATAAAATAAAATAAAGTAAAAAGAATAAAATGTGCCTTTCGGATTTTTATGGTTTGGTTCTAGAAAGTTCCCTGAAGGTTCGTGTGTGTGTGTGTGTGTGTGTGTGTGTGTGTGTGTGTGTGTGTGTGTGTGTGTGTGAGCTGTATGTGGTGTATATGTATGGATGCATGTGTATATGCAGGTGTGCTTGCCTATGCCTATGTATGTAGAGTCTAGAGGCTGATAATGGGTGTCTTCCTCTGTCTCAAGCCCCACCTTATTTTTTGAGACAGTTTTCTCTCACTGGAACCTGGAGCTTGCCATTTTGGATAGACAAGCTGTCCAGTGAGCTCTAGGGATCTGCCTGTCTCCACCCTCTAGCACTGGGATATCCATCACCACACTCAGCTTTTACATGGGTGCTGGAGACTCAAACTCAGGTCCTCCTGCTTGAGCAGCAACCACTTTATCTACTGAGCCATCTTCCTGGCACTGGTGCCAAGCCTGGTGTGTTAAAGGCTTGCTTATTGGCCTTTGGTATTACTGGGAAATTTGGAAACTTTCAGAGGTAAGGTGACTGGAAGGAAGTTCAATTTACACTGCAACTGAAGGAGATACTGAGACCACAGCCCCTTCCTGTCTCTTTCTCCTTCTTAATCACCATAAAGTAAACAGCTTTGTTTGGCATACATTCCTGCAGAGATGCTCCACCTCCCCCCACATTCAAAAGTTAAAAGAACCTCTAACATCATGAGCCAAAATATTCCTTTCTTTCTCTAAGTTGCTTATATTGGGTATTTTGTCAAAGCAATGAAGAGCTAACCCAAGATGAAATTTCAATAATCCTGTGGCTCTCTGCTTCTGAAGGTCACTCACCCACAAAAAAAATATTAGTATTAAATATAGCCATGCTGGGGTAAAGGAAAACCCTGCCCATAAATCTGAAGCTTCTGTGGCTTCTTTGGGATGTGAATAAACATGATCCCTCCATGGAACACTGAAACAGCCTTGCAAACTTGCCCATGGCAGCTGCAGACTCTGCCCTCCCAGCTGGAGCACATTTGAATGCTGGAGCAGCGGTTGCATTAAGATGCCTAACTCCTGAATGATCCCACTCATATCAGAAGGACAGCATTAGGAACAAGACGTTACATCTCTGTGCACTCACCTTCTGGATGAGCATGTTTATAAATGCTAATTGCATTTGTTAATTAAGAGAGATTTTATTATCCCCGGGAACAAAATCATTGAGTCAGCAAATCCTGCCATTTTCTCCTGCATGTTTCATGAACCAGAAACCCTGATCTGATATTTTACTTTCTTATGGCTTTGGGGCCATAGAGAATCTGAATACCATAGCTCATCCTTCAGTGGTCAGCACAGGTCTGATCTAGATAGGCACTCCCCAGTTTCAAGGGGCTCAAACACCCATCCTCAGAGAGCTAGTAGAATAATGTGATCACCGAAGTTAAGGGCAGGTATTTTGAATACAATTCTGGACTAATTTATTCTATTGCTAAAAACAGAGGGTCCAAGACTGTCTTTTACCTCTTGCCATTTTATCATGCAGGACAGCAAAAAGCATGTAGCATGTACACAGTAAATGTGTTGTTTCAATTGAAATGTTGGTTCTACTACTTATATACTATGACCTAGAGAAACTTCCATCATCTGTTGGAGGTTCTGTGTGTGTGTGTGTGTGTGTGTGTGTGTCAGTGTCTGTATGTGCGTCTATCCCTATGTAGTTTTGTTGTCGTTGTTTTATATATGATAGACTCCAGTTTGGATTCCTCCCAAAGCAGAACCTGAGACAGGGATTGGATTATGAATGTTTGTTTATTTGGGTGTTGATGTCAGGAGACACCAGAGATGGAATAGTTAGTAAAAAGGATGAACAGGACAGCAGCAATAAAAAAAAAAGTTAGGATAAAAGCATCGTTGTGAACAATTAAAGCCAAATCCCCTGGGAACTCCGCACATGACTATATCTAACTTTCCACCAAGGAGCAAGGGAGCCAGGGTGTTAATCTCCCACTAATCACTTTCAGCAGGTCTTTGTTTTAGTGGACTGGAGTTCGAGACCTGCGGGGAGCTCACAAGAAGCGCTTAGTGACTGCACAGCGTTCTCCAGAAAAGAAGTGCTGATGCCCACAATCCAAAGCCCAGGATGTAATTCCAGAGCAAGCACCAACCCTTATTGTGGGTTGAATCCTTTCCGAATCAATTTTTAAAGGTTCATTTCCTGCCCACAACATCTTCTAAGAGCTACAGAGAAAGTAAACAGTTTGCTCAGAGTTATCCAGCCACCAGGAGACTGAGCAAGGACTCAAGGTTACACAGACTCCGGAGGCCACTGGCTGAGCTCTGGCCGGTTCCAAGCGTCCTCAGTCACTGCCAAGCCACCTCTCCCATGGTACCCTCAAGATTTCATCCTTTGGCCCTGAACTTCAAACTTTCAAAGAAGTTTTCTAAGATCTGGGTAATAATGGCCAAAAGGTGTTCTGTAAATCGACCTGGTTCTACTGCTATAAAACCTTGACAAAGTGTAAAAGACACCTTGACTAACAGGGTGAGTCAAGAGGGAAGGAGTCTAGAGGAAAGACTAATGTGGTTATATCCTCTTCCCTCTCAACAGAAGGTGTGTCCATAACACAGCACATTAAACACTAAACTAAAGAAAACCCAACTGTGCCTACATCATTTTCCCTAAGTACTTTCTCGTAACCATACTAGAAATGCCTTGGGAACTAAAAGTTTAGCAATTAGTAGTTCTCAAATTTGTTCTATAGTCAAGTAAATTTAAATGTAACATTTTTCTTTTAAAAAGCAGGGATACTGGGGCTGGAGAGATGGCTCAGAGGTTAAGAGCACTGACTGCTCTTGCAGAGGACCCGGGTTCAATTCCCAGCACCCACATGGCAGCTAAGAACTGTCTTTAACTCCAGTTCCAGGGGAATCCGATGCCCTCCTCTGACCTCTACGGCATTGCATGACATGGGTGTACCAACCTACATGCAGACAGTACATTCATACACATAAAAGATAATTTTAAAAAAGCAGGGATACTATACAACTTTGCATATTTAAGTTTTTAGTTGAGAGAGGGTCTCCTGTAGCCAAGGCTGGCCTTGAATTCCTGATCTACCTGCTTTTAATATACCAAGTGCTGGCTTTATAGGCATGGGCTGCCTTAACCAGCTTGGTTAACTTCTTTATCTTTCCAAGTCTACAGTGATCTTCACTAGTTGGATCAACTTATTTATACTGTTTCTCTTGACTTTGCTTTCATTTCTTTTAAAAATATTTTGGCTGGACATGGTGGTGCATGCCTTTAATTCCAGCACTTGGGAGGCAAAGGCAGGTGGATCTCTGTGAGTTCAAAGACAGCCTGGTCTACAGAGTGAGTTCCAGGCCAGCCAGGGCTATGGGGAGACCCTGTCTCAAAAATACAAAAAATTAATATTTTGAAAATACATATTTGGATGCCCAGACTTTTTTTTAAAACCCAGCACTATAAAATAAAAGCCCTGTCTTGAAACAAAATAGTAGATCCCTTAACTTGGGTTAGGTGGAGTTGAGAGCATTTTTATGAATCAAGGAAAACACCTAATCCCGTGTCCTTCCTGGAGGGAAGTGAAGGTCTACCTTTAGCAGCAGCTGAGGTGCTCCCAAGCACAAGGCTGCAATATCTCCAAGCTCCACTGCCTTTAATGGGAACAGCATCCTGGGGCCTGCTCCAAGATCACTAGGTCCCTGGTCCCTGCATCACAAACACCCTTCTCCCTCTTCCATTGCAAGTTCCAGGCCTTCTCCTTGCTTAGATAAAGAGTGAGCAGAAAGAATCAAGAATCAGATCTAGAAAACCATGTGGACTTATCCCTGGTGGGGTACAAACATAGACAGAAGGAATTTGATTTCTAAAAGTCTCAGATAAAGCAACGGCAACTGACTGAAAAGACAGACATGAACTAGAACAAAAATGGGTTGAGGAAGAAGTCTAAGTCTGGCCATTGTCTTTAAGAAGCTTCTTTTAGAGGCAGGCATTGGGGGAAAACTAAACAGACAGAGAAAGGAAAAAGCAATGGCCCTGGTCACTGGCTCAACAGTAAAAGATTTAAAACTTCCTTTGATCTTCACAATTACTCTCTTGGGCACCAAAGGCTAGAGGCATCTCTTTGTTGCAGGGAAGGGTATCAGGATCTAGCAACTATGCTTCAATGTTCAAATTCACCCACAGGGGTGGTACCATAGCCTGTGCCTCAGTGATGTCCCCACCCTGGATCTAGGGCTTTCTCACCTGATCACTGAGTTGAAGGTTCTCATTTGTCTCCCTTTCTCCTTCCCAGGGAAAGACAGTCCCCACCGGTCCGTCTCTATCAGTCCTAGCCGAGCCTTTCATCTTTCCCTTCCGGCTCTGTAGTTAGGATCAATGCCATGCTTGGTTACTGCTTCCAACATGCTGTTCCTGTTATTTTCTGGGTGGGGACTGAGCTTCTTATTTGGGTTAAGACATGAGTCAAGGCCATACTTAAAGTAGATGCTCAAGTTTTATGTGAGGAGAAGGGGTTTAGGTGACAGCTTTCTTTGGAAAATTAAGTCAGGGAAGGAGAGAGGCTTTGAGTACTCAGGATCAGTGTCTGGGACAGAGGAGGATAGGATGAGTGCCTGTTGGAATGAAAGACCAGCACGCTTGGACTTGCTATAAGCTTTCTTTATGGCTCCACTGGCCGCAAAGACTGTGACAATGACCTTGACCAACAACACACTTCTTCTAAACAGCACCACTTAGCCCAAAGACATTGTTTATTAAAAACAGTACCACTTTATAAACTGTATGTTGTTATGAGGCTTCCCCTATTCTTTTTCAAGGCAAGTGGCTAGGTACATAAATTATACTGTGGGCTGGAAAATATATGACATGGCTGTGAATTACAAGGTCATAATTTTACCAGCAATTTTAGATATGGCCATAAACCATTCAAGGCCCGAGAGTGTTCTCATACATTTTTTTTTCCTAAGCCCCAAGAATGAAGTTCTAGGCCAGTTACTAAAAGATAGTGCATTTCGGGGCTGGAGGGATGACCTAGCGGTTAAGAGTGACGACCGCTCTTGCAGAGGACCCGGGTTCGATCCCCAGCACCCACATGGCGGCTGAGAACCGTCTGTGACTCCGGTTCCAGGAGAACTCCACTTCCTGTTCTGACCTCCGCAGCATTGCTACACACGTGCGCAGACCTGCATGCAGACAATACATTCATACACATAAAAATAAATAAATAAATAAAAAATTTAAAAGATAGTGCATTTCTTGCTTTCATTTTAGAAAGCAGCTGCCCAGGAACACCAGACATTTCTTCTTTCCCTTCTCCTACAGTGTATTTCTGCCTTTTCTCTTTTCTTTCTTTTAAAATCACTAGGCACCTAGACTTGGATGGATGCTCCCTTGACCATCTTTTGAGAAAGATGGGCTTCATGTCAGCTTTGGAGTTGGAAAACTTCCCAGAGCTGCATCATTCCTGCCCAGGGCCTGCCTAAGGGGTACAAAAGTGACCTTGGACCAAATGGTCTTCTGCTGTCTATCACAGAAACATTTCTCCTGGACCTTCTGCCTTTACCTTCCTGCACTTGCTTCCTTGTCTTTCTCTCCATTTTTATACCTTGGTTAATTGGAAAGCATTAACTTTCGATTCCACCTGCCTATTGTGTCCTCCAGCTAGCAAAGTTTTGTCTCAGAATCCATCAATCTACCCACTACTTTTCTTTGCAAAGCCTTCCCTGTCTGTCTCTTCTGCACCTGCTCCCTGACTCTTCCCTGCCATACTCAAAAACTGCAATGGAATCCTTCCTTTACCTCCCTCTCCCCTGGGAAAGAACACAGGTATTCAGGGCTCTTTCATTCCTACATGCATTCACCAAACGTGAGCTGAAGTCTTCTGTTAGGAATTCACTGTGACTTAACACAGTGTTTGGGACAGAGGAGAGACACAAGGGCCTGTGGAACGAAGGACTGGGTGGCGGCTAGGTGGAAGAGTTCTATTCCCTGTGTTTCTACAGAAGCGCTGAGATAGAGAAAACAGAGAGAGACTCGCCTCCAGTTTGCCCCAGTGGTTTTCGGAGAATGGACTGCCCAGAGAGTCAAACATGCCAGTTTACAGAAGCAGCATTGCAACCCCATTAGCTGCCTCCCTATAAATGCTCGGAAATACCCAGATTAGGAAACTCGCTAGATCCCCTAGGTAGCAGGAGAGTCACTCTCCATTGTCTTATTTGGCCCGCCCTTGCATTCTACTTAGTCAAATTCTACCCATGCTTTAAGACTCAACTAAATTCTACATCTCCCAGAAGTCACAGTGGCCAACAGATACATCAACCCATTCTCAACCAACAGCATACAATTCCTGCAGCATCAAACCAGATCACAACTCATCTCACTGGGAGGAAAACCCAACTGTTTGGTCATCACTGAGAGGGCAGTGGGAATCCTCTCACTCTCACGTTGGGGATGTCACCAGTTAAACAGGTCCCCCTTTCTAGACTTGGCTAGCTACTTACCAGTTATATGATTTTTGACCAATCATAGACCTATTAGAACTCTCTTGTCAACAGCTGGCAAGACAAAGGTAACAACAGCACTCACTTCAAAAAGCCTATGGCCCTACAATAGCCCTCACAGAAGGTTTTCAAGATTGAACCGCTGTATAAATGTTGTGGGTCCTGTAAACGCACCTAAGTGAACTCAAGTAGTCCTAATAGGTACGGATTCCTATTAGTCACTGAGACCACTCTTTTGCAGTACTCTGCCTTGGCACCAAGTCTCCTTTCAAATTAAGAATTGGAGAGAGCCAAGTAGGAGACTCAACAACCTATAATTTAGGCCTGCTTTCATTCTCACCATGAAATACACACAAGTAGCTGACACCCAGCTTGATGTATGAACCTGTTTTTCAATGAGAACTGCCCCCATCCCACACACACACATACATTCTTTCATCCACTCAATATGGTCACCCACAAGATTGGTTCATACTGGCTTCCTAGTTAATGGAAACAGTGTCTGCCTTTTTCATGGTCCTGATCCATGTGATGGTCTTCAAGAAATAGTGTGGAGAGCAGGGCATGGTGGCGCGCGCCTTTAATCCTAACACTTGGGAGGCAGAGGCAGGCGGATCTTTGTGAGTACAAGGCCAGCCTGGTCTACAGAGTGAGTTCCAGGACAGCTGGGGCTACAGGGAGACCCTGTCTCAAAAAGACCAAAAAAAAAAAAAAAAAAGAGAGAATGAGTGTGGAATAAGTAAATAAATAGCACATGTTTTATTGATGCCTATATTCATTCATTCAGGGCAAGGTGGACCAGGTAAGATTTCTCCATGCTAACTGGGATAGCCAACTGGTTTTAACTTAATTATCCCACTATGCAACCACTCTACGACTGAGAGAAGTCAAGCATATGGTTCCCACACCCCATCACTCTCCTACTAGGTTGGACTCCATTACAATGCATGAGTAGATGTGTGTATGCATTATATAATCAACATCTGGATTACATACAAAACAAAAATGCACTTGTGCATATTCAAATGCTTATCTTATCCTGCTTCGTCTCTGGTATTCTCATCTAACTGTCCATCATTCTTCTGTTGTAGCTACTCAGCAGACAGGGTATTTTGATTTCCCATACCCATAATTAGATTAGCTACTCTAGGCTGAACTGTGTCTTATATCTCACTGTATACACAAGCATGGGGGTGCTGTCTATGATCAATACTGATCTGGTGAATGAATCATTTATTAATCTCAAATTACATCTCTAAATCTTGCCCTTTACTCCCTGCTCCGTCTTCCAGACAAGAGACACCGACTCTACTCAAATTGTTATGACTTTGCACCCTGTTAAAGGCACCCAGGATTGGCATTCCAGGTGGCCCCATTCCAAGCATCCGTTTACGTAAGAAGAACTGTGATCCTACAAGCACGGAGCTATAAAATTGATACAGCGGAGGGACTTATTCCCTCTTAGAGATAATGCTGCAGACCAAACTGTTCTAATAAGCAAATAAAATCTCTCAGACAATTAAGTTTCTGTTTAAGGCCATTTGCCTTGGAGTTCCCAAAAGGATTCCAAAGGATTGCAAAATTGTTGGTGATGGAGAACAAAATTACTAGCTGGAGCTGGAGCTGAATAGCTTTATTGAATTAGGCAGGCCAGAATCAGACACTCGGGAAAATTGTTACACAAAACCTTTTAAGGTTCGAATCTCTTTCCTTGATTCTACTTTATCTAATAGTTTCCTAGACCACTTTTATTTTCAGGAAATGAAACAGACAAGGAATTTCACTCTTTTCTGACTATAATCTAGAGATAGTGACTTCATCTCTGGTTTTGGTCAAGTTGGAGAGACTGAGAAGAACCAAGCTAAAAGAGAGGAGATGGAATTTTTTTTTCTTCCTAATTCCCTCTGTTCTTCAAAGGAATCTGAAAATCCTCTGAAACTCTCCAAGGAGCAATGAATAGAGCAGAACAACCAGGAGGGTGTTGAGCATCAGACAGGCAAACTGACTTAGAGGCAGCAGGAAAATTACTCCTCCTTCCTCCTCAGCACTTTCCAATCTGTCAATAAGGAATGACCGAAAGATGGTGACATTTGGAAGCTGTTATGTGCAAATCCTCAGTTCATTTTGAAGAGTTTCAAGCACATTAATTAGACAGACCATGGGGATAATATTTACTACATCATTATGACTCATCCTTCACCTGCCTGAGTTGTCAAGGCTAAGATCTTGTCTTCAGATTGCTCTCTAATCATAAGCCTGTCGGTACATTCAGTGCCTAAGTCAGAGTCCAGGTACTCACTAAATGTTTGCGTGGATGACTACATTCATTAAGAGCTTCATAAAATTTCTACTCTCGGGGCTGGAGAGATGGCCTAGCGGTTAAGAGCACCGACTGCTCTTGCAGAGGACCCGGGTTCGATCCCCAGCACCCACATGGCAGCTGAGAACCGTCTGTAACTCCAATTCCAGGAGAACTCCAGTTCCAGGGGAATCCGACACCCTCTTCTGACCTCTGCGGCATTGCACAACACGGGTGCACAAACCTACATGCAGACAGTACATTCATACACATAAAAATAAATAAAGAAAAAAAATTTATACTCTCACTGTTTATAGTTTACCCTCTATCACCGATGCAGGAGTTGGTAAACTGTGACCCGTGAGCCATATCTGACCCATCAGCTGCTTCTATAATATACACAAGAAAAGAATGTATTTTTCCACACTTTTAAACAGTTGAAAAACACTAGAATAATATTGAATGAACCTTGAAATTGTACAAAATTCTAATTTCAGTGCCCATGAATAAAGTTTAATTTATTTTAATTGCCTATATCCATTGTCAGGTATTCTTGCATAATGACATTTTCATACAAGTATATGTCAAAGATCCATTCCTTTACATATTGTATGTAGCTGACTCCAGGCCACCATGGTAATGTTGAATAGCAGTAACAGATATGGATAATCTCCAAAGCTGAAGATCTTTCCTATCTATGAAGTCACAGGAGAATGTTGCTGACTCATCCACCGTAGACTGGGACACGGTCATCCTGCACTCCATTCTCTTTCCATGGATATCATTCAGTATCTCCCATGTGTCTAGTACTCCATCCAATTAGGAAAATGAAACAGAAAGATAAGATAGGTACCTGCCGTGATGGAACACATAGTCTGGGGCTGGGGCAGCAGAAGACTAAGCAAATGATCTCACAAGTCCTTTGTCATGGTAGCTATAGGCAGGGCACACAGGACAGCCTCCCACTATACACTGAAAGTTCTCATCACTATGAGAGATAGCTAAGTCAATACTCAAACAGCACAGTGCTGAGAGGCTGCGTTCCTTTCGCCCTGCTCTTTTTCCAGCTTTGAGATTCTTTTTATTCTCTGTCGGGTTTCTCACACAGCTGACATGAAGGACGTCATTGCCCAATAAATAAGGAAGTGAGTCCTTAATAGAAAATACTGGACAGATTCTTTAAAATTCTCGGTTTTCCCCCAGGATGAAGGGGGAATGGTGTTTCCAAGCTCTTCCAGTTTAGCTCTCTGTAATTCCTCAGGCCTAAGAGCCCCCATCTGGCTTTCTGATTCACTCACGTCCACAGACATGAGACAACCTCCCTCTGACTTGGCAGCCTCATGCATCTTCTCCTGAGTGCCCAAGGCAAGGCAGCCCACACCGATCCATTCCACAGATCAGTGCTGACAGTGGACAGAGAGTGCACCTTGAGGCTTTAGCCAAGGTTACTCAAGGTCTTTGGCATGAATGATGGCCAGGCTGAACACACAGCAGCCGAAAAGAGAGATGACACTGACAACAGAAAGCCTCCTCTTAGTGCTTCAGAATCTCAAAGACATTCTCTGAACACATACTTCTAAATTGCTATTTCAAGATGGGTGGCTATTTTAAAACATACTCACAAAGTCTCTCTCTCTCTCTCTCTCTCTCTCTCTCTCTCTCTCTCTCTCTCTCCTCTCTCTCTCCCTTACACATGCCACTGATGACTTTTTAAAGATTCTGGAATATAAGGAGCCCTGAAAGCCTGATTCCATGGTCCCCGTCATAGCCCTGGCCCTGCTAGAAGCACTTGTTTTCATTTGCTATCTGGACCCCCAAGAAATAGCTTTAATGACGGTATATTTGCACCCATGGGACAACCGTTTTGTTTTCTCTGGTAGACAACTGGCCCTACGTGGCCACAGTCATGCTTTTTGATGAACCCCATCTGTAGTCGGGATTCCTGCTAGTTGTGAAATCGTGCAGATAATTGTAGAGTAAGCTTCCATCTAGCAACAAGGAGTCCAGGGTTCTTCTTCTCCTTGGGCCACGGTTGAGACCATTTTCTTCCCACTTTTTTTTCTACCTAAAAAGGTCAATTTTGTACCAGCCAGGGAGTCAAAGAAGCTCATAGGAAAGAGGGAGAGGGAGAGGGAGAGGGAGAGGGAAGAGGGGGAGAGGGAGAGGGAGAGAGAGAAAAGGGAGGGGAGGGAGAGGGAGAGGGAGGGGAGGCGAGGGACAAGGAAGAGAGGGAGGGGGAGAGGGAGAGACAGCAGAGGACAGAAGACTGGAAAGAGGAAGTAGGTAGCCTGAGGAGAATGCTTAGCTAGAAAAGCACTTGCCTTGCAGGCAGGAAGACTTGAGTTGGATCCCAAGAACTTACTTTTTAAAATCTGGGTGTTGGGAAGTAGAGACAGGTGGACCCCTGGGACTCCCTCCCAACCTACTTGCAGAGGTCTGGGTCAGCAAGAATCCATTTCTAAAAACAAAAAAAACAAAACAAACAAAAAAAAAAACACCTGGGGCTGGAGCTGGAGAGATGGTTAAGCAGTTAAGAGCAGTGGCTGGTCTTACACAGGACGGGGGTTCAATTCCCAGCACCCACATGGTGGCTAACAACCAGCTGTAACTCCAGTTCCAGAGGAGTCTCACATCCTCCTCTGACCTCCTCAGTGCACTTGCATACATGCAGGCAGTACATTTATACACATGAAATAAAAATAATAAATAAAATATTAAAAAATATAAAGGTTCACTGTACCTGAAGAACAATACCCTGTCCTCCCTCTCTCTCTCTCTCTCTCTCTCTCTCTCTCTCTCTCTCTCTCACACACACACATACACACACACAAAAAAGACAAATAGAAAAAATGTGAAAAGAAGAGGCTTTCTTCTCTATAAACGAGTTGATACAAGTGCTGACAACTCAGGATAAAAATATTTACAACTTTTTTCTCTTTGGTCTCCTGCATTATGTGGCAACTTCGAGCAGCATATCATATGAAAAGTCCCAGTACCTTCCACATAAATGACCCGAGCGTCCTACCCATTGGTAGTCAATGGTAATGTCACACTAAGGCTGGAATAATCACACTTATCACACTAACACTGTGCTGTTCTTATTGAAATTCGGTAGTTCTGCTTCATAAATCAGTTCCGCTGTACTGAGGTACATATATTATGTCTAGACTCAAGGCTTTTTTTAAAAAAATAAAGTTCCTATTTCTGGTTAGGTTTGATAAACATATCTACTCAAAATCTCTGCTCTTTCTTTCTTTTTCAGGCTGACAATCTGGCATGTGAAACGTAGTGACAGATCACTTGGGTATTTCTTTCAAATTCAAAAGCCATTCTGTCAAAGACAGAAGGAAGTTTTAAGTCACTGGACTTAAAAAGATTGCACAAACCTGGAAGATGGTCCCTTATTTTAATAACATGGGTGGGCATTTTTACTCTAGAATCAGCCTAGAAATCCTGCCTTTGACCTTCCCTGGAAGTCAACTTTGACTGGAACGTGAGTCAGTTCATGCTCAACATGAACAAGTGGGCCCGCTTTCCAAAATTCTAACTACCCACATGCCATTTGTCTTTTTCAGGCTTCTCTACACAGGCAGAGGACTCTTCTGGGGGATGTGTTACCTTCTAAGAGTTAAAAAGTTTAGGTCTTCGTTGTTTCAGCTGTTAATCCGCCAAAATTCAAGAGGACAGAGTTCTGAGGGCCTGAGACTATGATGTCGATTCCTGCTTTCCCTCACTAGATGGCAGGCCAGTTCAACAAACCCAGTGAAGTAGAAAAACTGCAGAAGAGTTGAAATGTGGGACTGGGAAAAAGCCTGGGCGCTAAGAAGAGAAGGCCAGGCCAGGCAGGTCAGCACACAGGAAGGCCCATACCTTCTGTGTCTCCCTTAGGTCCTCCGAGAGCCCAATAGACCCTGGTTTTTTGCTTCGAATCAGTTAAGAACACTGGTCCCAATGTAAAGGAGACGATAATTGAATAAAATGAAAGAAACTTATTTCTAAAATAGGACATCTTCTGACAATGTACAATGAGTTCAAAAGATTTGAAAAAAAAAACCTCCAATCCTTTTTCCACATTAAGTGGTTTAAATTTGATAAAATATTCGCCCATCCTAATAAGACCTCTTGTTGGTTGAATGATCTGATGCGAGGTAGCTGGTATTACCAGCAGGTATTAAACAGCAGACTTGGGGATGGATACTGGGAAATCAGTTTGGTAAACTGAAAGACATCTCCTATAGAGAAGATACCAGAATGCTGTGTGTCTCTAGCAGATGAACAATGCTGCAGCCTACACTCATTCTCAAAGGCAAGTCACTGAGGACAGGGTAACTGATAAGGAAGAGAAGGAAGATGGGGGAGTGAAGGGCTAGAGACATGGCCCAGTACTTATTGCTCTTGAACAGGACAGGCATTCATTGGACAGCTTACAACTGTCTGCAACTCCAGCTCAAAAAGACCTGGCAACCTCTTCTGGCAAGGGGACAGAAGAGGATTGGCAGTTAATGGGCATTAAGAAGTGTCAATATGGGAGAAATCCACCAAAGATAAACAACAGCCCTTTAAGAGGGATACTCTCTCCTACTAGAGACAACCTACCCCCCCCCATGCCACGCCTCACTGATTGCTACCTCCCCTTCCTTGTAACTATTTTGAGTCTCACAACCTAGAATTTACCCAGTAGGGAAATCTTATTCATACCTTGAACTCAAGCCTCATACATCAATTAACACATTATAATTATACCCCTTTTAAGGTTAGTTGAATGATTACACATTTGAAGATAATACAATATTAATGGTATAGTTCTATAGAATTTATAAAGTTGGGTCAAGCCTAGAGAGATGGCTCTGTAGTTAAGAACACTGGCTGCTCTTGCAGAGGACCCAGGTTTGATTCCCAGCACCCACATGGCAGCTAAGAACCGTCTTTAACTCCATTTCCAGGGGAAACCGACACCCTCTTCTGACCACCGTGGCATTGCACGACAGGGGTGCACCAACCTACATACACATAAAATAATAAAAAATAAATGAAAATAAAAATAATAAATAAAATATTAAAAAGGACACCATGAAGTAAATGAAGTTCTTAAGAAACAATGTTCAAGGAGCCCCCCCTTCTGGGCTCACACACTTCCTCCCATCCCAGGCTTCACATTCCTACTTGGGTTAGGTACAATATCTCACTGAAAAGGTTTTCCAAATTTTCTGTCTCTCAACATATACTAGGGCTACAACTTAACAGTAAATCCTAGTAGTAATTCAAAACTTAGCCTCTATGGTTATGAAAACCTCAGTTCAAATTCCTGTTGTGTCAGGCGCTTTCCGGGCACAGCTAACAAGACAGCTAATTGCTCCCTGTTCCAGGTTCCCCTGCTCCTTTCAGAGCATCCATGACCCTGAATGAGACTGGTATGAAAAGACCTCAGTCTAATACTTGATGCATAGCTCACGATAGCTAGAATACCACCGCCCCAAATAAATTGTTATTTTACTAGTATTTTCTATTTCTAATGATCTACGAGGAAAGTTCCTGCCACATTTAATCTAAACTGAACAAGACAGTAAATAAGATTTTATGCTCCATGGCCCTAGGTCTCCATCTTGTTGCCATAGACAATGTATAAATGAACAAGTGTGGCTGTAGTTAATAAAAGCTTACTTCTAAAAAAAGACACTGAGGGGCTAGCTTAGTCAGCAAACTGCTTGCCACACCTGAGTGCAGTCCGAAGCCACCAGATAAAGTCAGGCCTGGTGCTGCATGCATGTAACCCTAGCACTGGCTGCAACTGAGGATCACTGGGGATTGCTGGTTAGGACTGCAGCCTAACCTAATCATAGAGCCCCAGTCCCAGTGAGAGACCTGGTCTCAAAAAACAGGGGGGATGTTTCTGAAGAATGACCACAGAGGTGACACATACATGTACACACACACACACACACACACACACACAGTAGGCCGGATGGATCAACTCTGGACATAGTTGATAAACCAGGATATGCACACGTAGGAGAACGTGGAACATGGAACAATGAGCTGTCTTGTTACCTGCACCCAGAGAACACATGACACAACAGGAATTTAAACTGGGGTCTTCGGAACCATAGAGCCTAAATTTGGAATTACTACTAAGACTGCAACCATGTCACGAGACCACCTATGATCAGAAGAGTGATTTGAGTGATAATGGAAGAGACAAGATCACAACTGGTTGTGTTCAAGTACATAAAAGGGATGGGTGAACATCTGCCAGATGGTGAACAATCCGAGTCACAGAGATGGAGTCTGCGGGTGAGCAGAGTAAAAGTAGATGGTAACTGCCTACCAGCTGGCTGGAGTCCAAGAGAAGAAATTCACAGAGAGGCAAACAATAAAAAATAAAGGGGAAGGGTGGGCAGTATAAGACAGAAACTGTTTTACAAAGAGGAAGAGTTCAGCTGAGCTCCGTAGTGCATGACTGTAGTCCCAGCTGTTCTGAGGCAGGAGGATCACAAGCTCAAAACCTGTCTGGGCTACTTAGTACATTCAAAGCCAGCCTAGGCAACTTAGGGAGACCCTGCCTCAAAATCAAAACTAAAAGCAGGGGTTGCACATTTGTAGATCTATGGCTCTGTCAGGGGTAGAGCATTTGCCTAGCTTGGGCAAGATCCTGGGTTCAACACCCAGTAGGAAAAGGAGGAGGAAGAGGAGGAGGGAGGAGGGAGGAGGAGGAGGAGGAGGAGGAGGAGGAGGAGGAGGAGGAGGAGGAGGAGGAGGAGGAGGAGGAGGAGGAAAAAGAACAGGAGGAACAGGAGGAAGAAGGGGGAGGAGAGCAGTTTTTATATGGGATCGAAGGAGTGCCTACCTAGGGTACCTGACATCTAACTCAAATAGTACAACAGGTTTTATGATAAATGGAGATGCTCATCACTCACTCTTTGTCCTGTAAGTGGGTTGAAGTCCAGGTCTCCAGGGAGGGAGAGAAGAAGGTTTGTTAAAATGAGGTATCCTGAGGTTGGAGCAGGATCAGGCCCCTGGAGAGTCCTTCCCTAAGAGCAGCAAGCTGAAGGGCAGTGCCCCAGACAAAGGAGAGACAGGTCGTACCCCAGCAAAGAGAGGGGATGCAGATTGCACTCTCCCTTCTCCCTTCTTTGTCCCTAGTCTCCACCATGTTCTCTTCCTATTTTCCTTAATGAACTGGCCCTGCCCCAATATCAGGAGGTTGGGAAAAGTAGCAACAAAGTGGCTCCAGAGATGATCTCAGTCAGAAGCAGAAAAGTCCCCTCTCACTAGAACCCAGAATTTAGAATAACTTGGAACAGGATTGAACAGGGATTAAAAAGACTTTCTAAAAGGGCTTTTCTATTCTAGCTGAAAACACAATGTGGGGCATAATATATGCTGGGTATATCTCTAAACAAAGATTTCAGCTTTTCATCTCAAAAGAAGGGATTATATCAGGAAAAAAAAAAACTTTGGCTGTTCTCAGAGTAAAGTACAGACTGGCCTGGGGTAGCAGGAGATGTCCAAGTTCTCCAGACAATTCTATTCTCCTGCCAAGGTCACTTTACCCCATACATAAACCACCTGGGTAGTTTGTGAAAGTACCCTTCAACCTCTCCTCTGCAAGAGCCAGATTTTGTAGGTTTGGAGTTAACACTTTTTACTTCTAGTAAGCCTCCAGGCTTCATGGTGGTCTAAAAGATTTCTTTAGTATAAACTCTCTAGGAGGAATAGATTGACTTTGTAAAAACCTGAGATTTATTTTGTGCTGGAATAGCCAATGTTCTCTCATCTGTTCTTCCTTCAAATTCCTATAACTTTATTTTTCTTCTTACTATAGTCACTTTGAATAAATTATTAACATGTCACAAAGGCAAGTGCTCACTTCTTCATTGCCAGCTCCTGTACATGCGGATGGTCAGCTGAATAAGCACAACTGTGTTTCTAAAATGCTTGCTAGTGATCAGTTCTCCCTCTGTGGTCTGCGAGCCAGCCTAATCCATCAGGCTCGGATCTCGTGGAAAACAATCAAAGCAAAGGTAAATATATGTCCAGTCCTAGAGATTTAGATTGCTCTGAGAGACGGTTCCAATCTCACTCTCAAGGAAGCAAAGCCACCTGAACAGAATCTGGCTTCTGTGAAAATCTACTGCTGAATTCATTCCTTGAAGACATTCATTTTAGGGAGTTATTCCAGTTTAGCATATAACAGCCATGCAAGTCAATGAGGATTTAGAATCTCGGCTACCTACGGAGGGCATCTTATTTAAAGCCTGTCCCCAGCAAAGCAATATCAAGAGACGCAACTGGAAATCTCTTTGGGAGAGGCCTAATTTTTCTAGAAGTCCATCTAGCATAGTACAGCAGCAATCAACTTGCAGAAATCTGTCTGAACTTCCACCATTCTGAATCACCAGGACTGCCTTCTTCAAAGCCCAAACACTAGGACAGAACTTCTGTATATAAATATGTATAATATGTATAAATATATATGTTGCAAATATGTGTACACATATAATTTGAACACATCCAGCTTCATCTTCATTATAGAAGCATTCTCTCTTCAGGGCTGCCTACTTCCTCCTCTCCTTTCTTTCCTTTCTCCCTTCCCTTCTTCCTCCTCTCTAAAGACAGGCATACCTGATCCCAAGAAAGGAAGTCACAGTTTTTCCTTTCCCTCATGTTTCATTATTTAATTTTTTATTAGTATTACTGTTGCTATTTGAGTTTTTTTTTTAAAAAAACAGACGCCTTTTATTTATTTTTACTTTATGGATATGAGTGTTTTTCCTCACTGTAAGTGCATTTGTGCATGCAATTCCTGCAGGTGCCACAAAAGGATGTCCAATCCCTTGGAACTAGATTTATGGACGTGTAAGTGCTGGGAATACAATGTGGGTCCTCTGTAAGAACAGCCAGTGCTGGGGCTGGAGAGATGGCCTAGCGGTTAAGAGTGCTGACTGCTCTTGCAGAGGACCCAGGTTTGATTCCCAGCACCCACATGGCAGCTGAGAATCATCTGTAACTCCAATTCCAGAATAACTCCAGTTCCAGGGGAATCCAACACCCTCTCTGACCTCTGAAGCATTGCATGACACAGGTGCACAAACCTACATGCAGACAGTACATTCATACACATAAAAAATAAATTAAAAAAATTTTTAAAAAAGAACAGCCAGTGCTTTTAACTGCTGAGCCATCTCTCTAGCCCCTTGTTATTTGTGGGTGATTTTTTTTGTTTTGCTTGTTTTGAGGAAAGGTCTCACTCTAACCCAGGCCCACACAAAATTCATGTTGTAGCATAGGCTAGCCTCAAACTCCTACTGGGTCTCCCTAGTGCTGTGAATCCCTCCCCTCTGCCTGGATTCCCTGCTTCATTATTTTACACAAAGCTGAGGGGAGGGTGTTTACTTAAAAAGATTGAGTTTAGCCAGGTGTGGTGGCACACACCTTTAATCCCAGCACTCAGGAGGCAGAGGCAGGCTGATCTCTATGTGATCCAGGCCAGCCTGGTTGACACAGTGATTTCCAGGCTAGTTGTAGTTACAGGGAGATCCAGTTTCAAAACTATAAAAAAAAAAAAAAGATTGGACTTGGAGAATAATGATACTAAGGCTGCGGTTTGGGCCATCCTGAAATCTGGAGCAGGTGACCTCTGGGGGTTCTGGAGGCCTGTCCTTCCAGCTCTGGGACTGTGAGTCTGAGAGACCCCTAAGGGCTTATAGTCACATATGGCTGACTGAGGTGTGAGTTCACACGGTAAGCCTACCACACAATTGCTAACCACGCTTGTGAACAGAAGCCACTGCACCCCTCCCTCCAGTAGGCCAGCTGCTTAGTCTCAATACAGAAATTCCAGGCACATCCTGAAGGGGGCACCAGAGACCATTCATTTCTGTGCCCAAAAGGCCATTTTACAACCACAGAAAGGAGACCTAATAGAAGAAGCTAGGGCTAGAGCCGCCATGACTAGTGCTTCTTTTATACATTTTTAAAAAGTCGGCCAAGGCTTTAAATGTGCTTAATTTAATTGGGGCATGTTGGGGCAGGGACAGGGGACTTTCTGCAGTGACTTTACTTAATGCTATCTCAATAATTGATTCAGGAAAGTTGTGGGGGTTTTTACATTTATTTTTGTATTCTGTGTGTGTGTGTGTGTGTGTGTGTGTGTGTGTGTGTGTGTGTGTGCGCGTGTGTGTGTGTGTGTGTGCATCCAAAGGGGCACATGTGCCCATGCAGAGGTCAGAGGACCACTTGTAGGAGTCATTCTTTCCTGCCCTTTGAGTCCTAGGGAATCAAACTCAAGTTGTCAAGCTTAGCACCAAGCCCCTCTACACTTTGAGTCATCTTGTTGGTCCCCAGGAAAGTTATTTCTTTTAAATACAGACTTATAATCAGTGATTCTTGCACTAAAAAGCACTGTAAAACTTTTGTGAACTTTCAACGATATGCAAACATGTCCAAACATACAAAAAGTGAAAAATCATGCTGCTTACTATGACGGATTCATGTTCTAGAGCAACATGAGAAAACAGAACTTTCTAGAATGATGAAATGCTTTTGATTTGTGCTTTCCAGCATAAAAATCACCAGCCACAGGGACTATTGAATACTTAGAATGTTGGTAATATGACTGAAAGACTGAGTTTTAATTTCATTTAGTTTCATTTAGCCTAGATTGAAACAGGCCTGCATGGCCAGCTACTACCAGCTGAACAGTACCATCTACACTGGGATACCTGGCTACTTAAAGAATAAGCCCCACACCAAAAGCCTCTGAGAGTTTGAAAAAGTACAAATCTATAATGCCCCACCCCACCCCCACCTTCAGAAATAGAAATTCTACTGTAACAAGATCTCTTGGTATTCCAAATGCACAGAGAAGCTTAGAAAACACTTAGAAGGAATTAATCCAGAATTCACAATTAATAATATCTGTAAGAGATTCTCATCCTTCCTGCACCTAAATGTAATTAGGAAGCATCTGAGCCTATAGTTGGTAGAGTACTTGCCTATCATGCCCTGGGTTCGATCCCCAGCACCACACAAACAAGGTCTAATGGTTCTTGCTTACCATCCCAGCATGGAGGCAGGAAGATGAGAAGTTCGAGGCATCCTTGCCTATACAGCAAGTTTGAGGCCAGCCTGGGTTTACAGGGATACCCTCTCTCAAAATATAAATAAATAAATAAATAAATAAATAAATAAATAAATAAATAAATAAATAAATACCAGGCCTAGGCCAGCCACTTCCCAACACAGAAATTCTTGTATAGGTAGTCAGAGATGTGGCCTGAACATTGAGTTCTAAAAGCTCACTGGAGCATTCAAATGGGCAACCAGATTGGAGCATCATGCCAGGATAGTCTGTGGTAACAGCTCCCCAAAAAACAAGCTCCCAAATCCCCAGGAGTACTTGTCAAACCACAGACTATGGAACCTAATTCACAGGCTTTCTGATTGATAGATCTAGGCTGGGTTCTGAAAATCTTCATGTCTACCTACTTCTGCAGCAGGTACCACTGACGTAGGAACCACATCTTGGGAACCACAAGTAATACCCAAACCAAGGACTCTACATTGGACTGACCTGGGCTATATCCATACTTACCACCTGGGAAAGTGACTTAACTCCTGAACCTAAGATTGAGTTCTGGATGACTGACTCATGCTGGGACATATAGTCCCCGCTCTTAACGAATAGTAAGCGTTCATTACTCTCATTCTTATAAAAAGATGCATTCACTTATTTGTTCAGTAGGCAGGAACTATGTGTCAGGCAGTGCTCCAAGTATAAGGAATAGGATCACAAATTCAGGCAGCCAGGTCTCTACTGCATACCCACCAGGGAACAGTCATGGAAGTTAATGTTGTGCTCAGAGCACTAATCATGACAGGAGAAGGCTGGGGGGGGGATTCATTCTTTTGTTTTGTTGTTTTGAGACTGGGTCTCTTTGGAGACCCAGTTGGCCTAGAACTTGCAATGCTGATGATGCTGGCCTTGAGATGCACCTGTGTCTGTTTCCCATCACTAGGTCAATGGGAGGTGGGGTATAGGCGAGAGTCCTGGCTGGCAGAGTAAAACACAGCAGGAGGGTGAAATCTTCCTCCTAGCCAGCAAGGAGGAAGCAGAAGGGTGAATTGGCAGCTTTGGGTCACTGGGCAGGAGCCACGGGGGAGGGAGAGGCTGGGAGTCAGAACTGTGTGCTTACCAGTTGCCCAGGATGGGTATCATCTACTCTTTAGGCAAACTTGACTCTGTTTTAGTTTTTGGTTTTTGTGCTGGATAGCTTTAATGTCAACTTGACACACCTGGGTTGAGGGAGCCTCAACTGGGGAATTGGCTCAATTGGACTGGCCTGTGGTCATGCCTATGGAGTATTGTCTTGATTGCTGAGCAGTGTGGGAGGGCCCAGCCCACTATGGGTGGTGCCGCCCTGGGGAAGGTTGTTGTGTACAGTATAAGAAAGCAGAATGGGCATGGGCCAGAGGAGCAAGCCAGTAAGCAGCATTCCTCCATGGCCTGTGTGCTTCAGCTCCTGCCTCCAGGTTCTTGCTCTGCGTTCCTTCCTACCTTGGACTCCCTCATTGATGAATTGTAACCCAGGAGATGTGAGCTGAATAAACCCTTTCCTTCCCAAGTTGGTAGTGGTCAGTGTGTTTTGTCACAGCAACTGAAGACAAACTAGTCTTTTTTTTTTTAATTCAATATACTGAAAATTATTGGTATCAAGAAACCGATATCTGTCCACAAGTTTCCATCTTTATTATTCTTACCAGAGAATAATAGACTTGCAAAGGCTGGCGAATGAATTTAAGGTCTGGGTATTAACTGAAATCACCTGGCCCCTTTAAAAGTGGGATCTTCAGCAAGGGAGTGACCCAGGGGCCAGGCACGATACTCAAACAGCCGGTTGGACAGTGGGAATTGTCTGAGAACCCAGTGGAGCCCCTGAGAGGGTGACACTAAAAGAGGTAGTGGTGTCCTGAGCTTACCTGAGACCGGTGGCATGCTCTCATAATACGTTTGCCCTCATTTGTCATTCTTAAATTCTGGTTCTTCAGTAAACTCCAGAGAAGCAAGGAAACATATCTTTAAGGAAAATGGGCTTGGATGCTACGATGTAGTCCCAACCTAGAAGTGCCCCCAACTCCCCAGGAACAAGCAACTCTGTCTCCTAATCACCTGTTTTCATGAAAAGAAAGGAAATAAAATCAGTATATGGATGGTGAAGGACCTCAGACTCCAAAGGAAATCTCCCCAGCGGTCTCCTCAATCAGGTTGGAAAGTGCATTAAAAGACGGTGAAGAAAGGACTTTATTATGTCCTGGAGCCCTGGACTTCAGAAGGCTGTGTGTAATGGCTGGCAATCTGAACAGGGGTCTAGATCCCAGGACCAACTCTGCCTGGATCTCTTTGGGCAAGTTATTGAATTTCTGGCTCAGTCTTCTTTCTAATAAAATGGAAACACTTATATCCTTGTTTGCAGGATATAAGTGGAATGACCTCTCAAGGCCATCCATGTCAACCTCTGGGATCTGTGAATATGGTAATTACCATGGCAAGAGATAAGTTCAGGTTGTCAATCAATTGGAATGATAGAGGGGGAAGATACCCGAGGTTTCTGACCCTGATAGACAAAGGAGCCATGAGCCAGGGACAGGGGGCTCCAGACACTGGAAAATGCAAGGACATTTTCCATACAGTGTGGTAGAGCCTTGAAAAATGAACCCAGCTCTGAAGACACTGTGTGTATGTGTGTTCACTCACATGTGTGTAGGTGCATATGTGTATATGTGCATGTGGAGGACAGAGGTCAACCTCAAGTGTCATTCCTCAGCTACTGTCCAGTCTCTACTCTATTTGAGATGGGCCTTTCAATGACCTGAGATACCTCAAGTATCTAGGCTGGCTGTCCACTGAGCCCCACGGATCTGCCTGGCTCCTCTTCCCTAGCACTGAAGATTCCAAGCATACCACACCTTGCCCAATCCTTGTTGTGGGTGCTAGGGATCAAACTCAGGTCCCAATGCTTGCAGAGCAAGCATTGTGCTCACTGAACTATCTCCCCATCCCTGGAAGATATCTTTATCGTAGCCAAGCCAGCCCCATGCTGGACTTCTAGCCCCAGGAATTGTGAGATAATCTTCATGGTTCCTCTGAAGGCACAGTGTTGTGGCGATCTGTTTCTACATCCATAGCAGACAAATACCTACCATCATGCAGGTGGTGAGGCTAACGCACTTGGCCCAAGAAAAGAGGACTTTTTTTAAAATTTATTTTTATTTATGCTTTGTGTATTTCATACATCATTTTCCAATTCAGTTCAGGCATATATCCCCTTCCCTTCCCCCCCACCCCACCCCTACCCATCGCAGATCGTGCATTCTGCCGTAAGTTTTCTGCATCTTTCTCTGCTTTTTTGTTTTGTTTTGTTTTCATTTTTTTTAACAATAGGTGATAATTTGTGAGTATAAGCATCCTTCATGTAAAACCAATTTGCAAAGAGGACTTTTTAAACAATACTACTGTCCATGAGCACCTGCTACCTCGTGAAGTGGATGCCTCTGCCCTTGGAAAAGTTAGGTTCCTCTCCTCTGCCCATCTTTTCCCTGCATGTCCAGCCTGAGCTGAGCCCTAGCCCCTGGAGTTGTTCCACACAAGAGAGCTGTCGTTCTTGTGAATTCCCACATCCTTTCCTTCAGTACCTGGCAATTTCTGGCTTAATTATATAGTAAGTGGTGTTACCTACTGTCATTTCGTGTCCGTTTATTCTTATTCTAAAATAAGATTGAAACCTTAGTCTCAAATGGGAACTATGTTTTGTCCTTTCATTGTTATTCTTAAGTACTTGTACACACACACACACACACACACACACACACACACACTTTTTTATCACCTAGTCACACAAAGAAAAGAATGCCCAGGCAAATATTTAGAAGCAAATACCCTAAATCATTTTCATTGCCCGGGGATTGGCCACAAACCCATTTTCCTATTTCTTTTTCTTATCAGAATCTCATCTATATTTTCTGGTGAAATTTGTTAAAAGTGTTATGGTCTAAGGCTAGACCTTTCTGGATATAGGTCCAGTGACACTCATCCCTGACCATGTCCTGATTCCATCAGTCAGAAAAATGGGGCAAAATCTGTTGGAAATAATAGCACAACTAGAAAAGAGAGAAGATATGTCTGTGTCTCCCTTAACTCAGGGCTACTAAGCACATAGTAAGTGCTCAATAAAGATGACTTAGCCAGGGCTGTGACTGTGTCTTGATGGCAAAGCACTTGTCAAAGCCCCGGATTACATCCCCAGTACCGGAATTACAAAAGACACATCTGACCGATGAGTTAGCTTCCACTCTGTTCCTCTCACCACAGAAGATGACCTTCAATACAGACATCATGCAAACAAACAAAGGAGATATGGTCCACTGACCGCCCTGGGGATACAGTTCCTAAGAGAACATTCAGACAGATGAGCTCTCTCCAGAACATGTTGCTCAGGTCTCAAAATAAGATCCACCTCTCATATCAGGGTGCATTTATTTTAGTGGCTAGGATAAGGAAAACAATGAATGAGCTGGTACGTGGGAACAGGGTTTAAAATAAGCAGCGACTTGCCACCTGCCAACATGGATGTCCTCTCATCCTGCTGCTTTTATTTTTGGTTCCATTCTGCTTTGTCTTCTCTCTTGGTGCTTTAAAATATGGTAGGCAGGTTATGGGGAGAGATCAGGGAACGCCACGGCCCCTTCTAGCTAAGTTTGTGCTGTGAAGGTGGTGTGTAACTCACGTTCACTTACTGAATTCCCATGGTCACCGTATAAGATAGCTGCCTTTGTTATGGCTACTTTTACAAGGTATAGTATTGAGAAATCTGGGCCCAGACACAGAAGATGATCTTGCATTAAGGGAGCCATTAGCAAGTGGCTGAGGGTGAAGCGAAGTGAGCTGGGACAGAACAGAACTGAGTTTGATCTCTTTTTCTCTGCCAGAAGAGATCATGTGGAATCCCCTGGCCCTCTGTTAGGTGGATCAACCAAGGTCACCAAGCTGCTAAAATACTCTGGAGCTTGGAGCCACCATGCAGGCTCTGTGTGCTTCTCTGGGCCTGGTGGCATTTCTAGAAACTGGAGGTGGGACAAGGAGGAGTGTGGAAGAGGAGATATGAGAACGCTCACTCTTAAATAAGATCTCTTCCTCTCCCTTCCTGCCTCAAGCAACGTTCTGGATGATGAGTAAGAAGAGATGGAGGCACTCCAAGATGAAGCAACATAATATGCTCCATCCTTCCCAGCCCAGGCCTCAAAACCTCAAATCTTCCATCATTAAGGACAGGGGCCCACAAGAAAAGTAAAGAGTATAGATACAAAGTCAGACCAAATCTGGGGTAAGTTGCCTTACCCAGCACTCCCTAGCTGGGTAACCTCTGGCAAGAGGTTAGCCTCTCAAAGCCATGGCTGCCTGCCTTGTAAAAATAGAGCGATTCACACTTCCTACCTCATAGCTTTGCTCTGAAGATTGACTTGATGCAGAGGAGGGGCTTGAAGCATCAGAGGACCCATTGGCATTACGAGGAATACGCTGCTGAACGCACTAAGATGACGTTGGGCGGCAACAGCACAATGCTTTAGTATATAACCTCACTCTTGGTCTAACAATGAATTGTCAACTATGGTGGAGATTGTGCACTGAGATAAGCACAGGCCAGATCCCTGACTTTCACTCGGGTTTTTATCCGACCTGGTACCAGCCACACCACCAGCCTCCACCCTCAAATGGTTAGGTAGAACTGGGATCCCTTTGGTTCCTGTATCTTATCCCAAAATTTCATCCAGTGAAAGCAGTGCCCCCTCTGCTTTCCAGAGGGGCCGGGCTGCCCGAGGTGTTCACACCAGATGGTATTTTTCCTTCTCCTTTATAGCTCTGATTCCTAGAAATGTTCACTTATTTCTGTGGTAGCTCACTCATTCAATGATTCTTTCACAGTGTAATAACCTATCTATTAAATCGGACAGAGGAAACTCCTGGAGATATTATTAAACTAAATTACTCTTCCACAACAGGGAGATCAGTTTAAGATCTCACCCAAGAATAGTTACCAAATAAGCACAGGTGCTTTATTACAGGTGTTTTCTCTTATAATAGTAGCGAGGTTCTTTTTATTGTTATGGTCATGGTTGCTATTATTATTTCCTAGCCCCAGATCTCATTGGTCTGCATTTTCCATCTCAACAACACTGATGCTTCTTAACATGCTGCAAGCTTTACTCATTTATTAGCTGCATAGGTTCCTGCCCTTTCCTGTGTTGTAAGAAGATAGAATTCACAGCCGGATCTCTGTGAGTTCAAGGTCAGCCTGGTCTACAAAGTGAGTTCCAGGCTAGCTGGGGCTACAGGGAGACCCTGTCTCAAAAAGACCAAAAAATAAATAAATAAAAGAATTCTCTAGCTACATTCTTCACAGAACGAGTGGAAAGAAAAAGCCCAGGTCACAAAGCCTCTTAGCAGCTAAGCTGAGGTGGCTGGGACCCTTGGCTGACAGACACAGGTGGGTGACAATCAGGATCCTTCTCAGATTTATGCATGACTCTTCATGCTGGACAGAAAACCAATGTCAGCAAGTACATATCAAAGCAAAGATGAAACCTTTTCCATTTGGTAAATAAGTGAACATGGTTCTAATTAAGAAATCTGGGAGAAATGGAATCTTTCTAAGATCTGCACATACATAACTATACCTACCTACATACATACATCTAAGAATGTACAGGTGATTTCCACATATGGTATATATTAAAGATGCTTAGGTCTTAAATATAGGGCCATTATTTTCAAACTCGGGGCTTTGCATAATGGAAGCACACTTCCACACAGCATTTTTGGAACATTATCTAGCAAATGTCTACAAAACAAAGTATGTGTACTCTTTCACTAAGCAATTCCTCTTCTGGCTGTGTGGAAATATCTATAAAATTGGAATTTCACAAATAAAGGATGAGGGTGCCTATTAAAATATTATTTAGAGAAGCAAAGAAAGCATTTGGGTGGTCCATTAGGTTTATGACCATGTCTAGTGTAATATAAACAGATAATGGAATCTTACCCGAATGGCTATGAAATTTCATAAAATGAATTATTACAGAGCTGATGGGCTGTCCATCATGTATTGGAATAAAAGCTGAATTGCAGTGCAATGTAGTTATTTGGAACAATTTCTTCTATGAACATCACCACCTCTCAAAGGCTATTATATGTGCACATTCGTTTTGTTTGTGTGTGTTCCAGAATAAGCTGGAGAGAATGATATGGAGCCTGTCAACTCTGGGCAGTGTTTCCTGCAGGGATTTCTGAAGGATAAATGGAGAAAAGATGTCTGCTGATCTCCTTGCTCCCCCGTGAATGTTTTGAGTGCTTACAATATTTGTATGTTACTTTGGTGAAAAGTATGAAGCCCCTCCCCTTCCCACCAAAACACAAAAACTCTAAAGACAGAGGAAATCCCCAAATTGTCCTCTTAAGTCCTGTTCCAGACTCTTCCTTGGTAGATGTCATGGAAGCTGAACCATTTCTATGTTAATTAAAAAACTGGGTGATGATACAGCAAAAAGAAACGTGAAGTCCAGGCACTGTAAGCTATTGACAGTTAAGACCATTCTCCATGACTAATTGCTTAATTGTCCTAGACTTAACACAGGAAATGACCTGCTGAGCAGATTCTAGACAGACCTGCTAAGTCTAGCACGGACCAAAGCTGTCTCCTACTCAGAGAGAGCTGAGTGGCCTGTGATAAGAGAGTGACTTGAGATGCTTCACCTTGCCTTCTCTCCTATCAAGACTTGTAACTATAAATAGACCATACTGAAGAAGCTAATTCTGTCAGGCAGGCCTTCGGGGACAGCAGACCCCAGCACTCTAAAGGTTGGCCTTGTTCACATAGGCTTCTTTAACCAGTCCTGACTCTGAGTTGCTGAATGAAAAGTGACAGAGCCTGAACATAGAAGTCTTGGCTGTGACATTGATGACCATGGGACTTCAACAATGATGAAAATGTACTACCTACAGCACTCACTCAGCAGATCCTCCTGGACAGGTGTCCCAAAGAGAACTGTCGTCACCAAGTTCTAAATTCTAACACCATCACTCACCTTAACACACTAAAAAATGTTTCTTTGTACGGGGACAACCCAGACCACCTTAGAGTCTATATTTCTTTTTTTTTTTTTAATTTTTTTTTATTGATGCTTTGTGTATTTCATACATCATTTTCCAATTCAGTTCAGGCGTATATCCCCTTCCCTTCACCCCGCCCCACCCCTACCCATCCCAGATCATGCATTCTGCCGTAACTTTTCTGCATCTTTCTTTTTTGTTGTTGTTGTTTTTTTTTTTTTTTTTTTTTTAACAATAAGTGATAATTTGTGAGTACAAGCATCCTTCATGTAAAACCAATTTGCGAGCAGTTGTGCCCAAACCCATACAGCTCATGGGTCCCACCATCCAGCAGGGGGGGCTTGTATGTTCAATCAAGTTGATCAAATGAGTGTCCAGTCTATATTGTTGTAGTTTCACCATTCACCCCAATCGCAGCCCTTACATTGAAAAGCCCAACTCTCTATTCAGAACCAAACATAATGCTAAAGTCTCCTTAAGCGACGCACTTAAGCAAAATATATTAATACAGGAGCTCTGACATCAACAATGGATTACTCTACCAAGGAGATGTTGGCCAGGGGATCCAAGCCCCCACAAAAGGTAAAGGCTCCTTGCCTCCAAACCGGGATATCTGCAGGAAGAGGGGTGATAAGGCTCTGCTGTTGAAGACCTGATATAAACATGGGAAAGATGTATGGAGACCATACTTGCAAGCATACGGATGGCCTCTGGAATGCCAGAGAGTGTTACCAAAGGCCACTAAACCAATAAAGCAAATATGGGTCTCCTTGGGTCAAGCAAAACCCTTCCATCAGCACCAGCTACACCTCATCTGCCTGGAAATACTGTGCAGCAGTGGCAGCCATATGTCTGTAGAGTCTATATTTCCACCCTATCTTAAGAGACCGTGAGAAGAAAGTGAAAGAGACTGACTTACCAAGCCAACTTCTGTTTAAGTACACAGACACAAACACGGGAGGCACCGTGAAGAAATCTACTACAGAGTTCACTTCCAGCCAGAACCATAGCTTGTCATTGGCTGCAATAAACTGAGGGGAAAGAAAAATAAGACAGGAAAAAAGTGAGAAGCATTGAGCCAACATTCAACATATTCTTGTATCAAAAGTTACATTTTGAGTTTCTGAAGGATCTGGAGGGAGATATGCTATTCTCTTCATAGTTTTTTTCTGTATCAGACATGTGTTTCTTTGGTTTGCAATAGACAGCCTTTTCTTTTTTAAAAATTTTATTTATTTTTTATGTGTATGAATGTACTGTCTGCATGCAGGTTTGTACACCCGTGTCGTGCAATGCCGCCGCGGAGGTCTGAAGAGGGTGTCGGATTCCCCTGGAACTGGAGTTAAAAACGGTTCTCAGCCACCATGTGGATGCTGGGGATCAAACCTGGGTCCTCTCCAAGAGCAGTCGGCACTCTTAACTGCTAGGCCATCTCTCCAGCTCCAGACAGCCTTTTCTAGAAAGTCACTATATGCTACTTTACACCTTCAAGAAATATCAGGAAATATCGGAAATAATTTTCTATAGTTTCCAGTATCCTCATAGAGAAGCCTGAGTAATCTCGCCTTCATTGGAATTACATGCAAATAGAGTTAGAAGCAAAGCATGTATGTGTGCATTCACAAACATCTCTACAATCCAGAGTTTGTACCTTCAAAAACACAGTCTAATACAGAGCCTGCAAATCCCAAGTTCTGTTGACCTATCTTCCTGGCTGACCCTTACAACTGCTCAGCAGATAAGTGAATGCAACGAAGCAACATTTTAAGAGCTGAAGCTTTTTTAAATTTATTTTTTTTAAAAAATAACACAGTCACGTTTGGAGAGGGGACTGAGAAATAGTGGTTCAGTGGAGGTACCTTCATCATTTCAATCCCTAGCTCTCCAACTTTTAACAAAATTACAGAAAACGCTCAGCTAGGGAAAAGACTCTCCCACAATCCAAACCAGAATGCAGGTATGTTGTCTGTCCTGTGAACCTCAGGCTTCACCTTGCCTGGGAGAGCAGTCCTGGGTGGTGGATAACCCCAGGTTTCAGACTCTCATGCCCAACTGTAGTACTGGTGCTGATACCAAACTCACCCGCAAGCCGAAGTAGAGGAGGAAGAACACGTTGAAAGCCATGTCGATCTGTAATGTGAAATCTCTGTAGAAATTCTGGCAGGATTCTATTGGGCTATTAGACAGGAAGAAGAAAAAGAAAGAGGTAAATAAGAGGAAAATAGAAACCTCATCACATGTTTCACGATGCTGAGAAGGAGGGGTATGGGGTAGAGGACGAAGTGAATGCTCATTGAATAAAACATTTGGTCTTTCTATACCCTGAAGTAATCAAGCAAGCATTGCCAAAGGGGTTTCCATTCAACCGTTCAGTATTTTGTTTTTCTATTTGCTTGGGGAGGGGCAGGGGTAATTTTATATAATTATTTTTTAATCATCATTCAGGAGTTGAACTAAAAGTCTAAGGAGGATCATGCAGATACCTCAGAGGAAGAACAAGCAGGAGAAACTACCAAACTCATGATTTCACATTAACCCTTAAAGAACTGACTTCTTTAACAAGATTCATACTAGGGCTAAAATTCAGACCCTTGTACACCCCAGCATATTGGAAGTGGAGCCCATTTTCCAGTGGCTCCATTTGCCATTAGAAGATCAATAAAGAACACAGGAGCATCTCAAGAAGGCCACAGAGGAGAAGATCCTGGGTGATGTTGGATGGACTTCCTGTGTAGCATTTTGATATGGGGGAGGAAGCAATGCCCAACCATAAAATACATGACCAAATTCAATGTATGGAAGCAGTACTCTAAGGGTTAATTTTATTGGTGTTCTTGGTGTTCTTGTTGGCAACATGCAGGTTAATTGGCTTTGTGTGTGCACCAAGCTGCCAGTGCACACCACTGGCGTACTCTACATTGTTCAAGTGAAGGCAGTTTCGAAGGGCACTACTATACAAACTGGTACACGGCTTCCATGTGCTTTCCTATGGCAGAGCGATCAGAGCATCAGTATGTGAAAAGTCCCAAGTTTGGGGCCAGGTGGAAAGCAGAAAGGCTTCATCAATGTCATGGAATTCATAGTATAAGCAAATGGAAGCACCCAGAAATTGAAAGAAAGTGAGGCAACAGAAAGGGAGGGATAATAGAAAGACCCCAACATGGACCTCTTGCTCTAGGACAGAGCTATCTGGAGAGGTGCAGCATGAAGGATTTCTGAGAAGCACTGCTCAGGCAATCACAGCACAGGATACCAGTTAGTATAGTTGTACTTTTATACCAGCAATGCTTGACTGTTCAACAAGCAGGAATCAGTGCAGTCTGAGAATGCGGGGCCCACTCAGAGGTAAGTCGGTCTGTGAGACCCTCCATCTTGTTACATGTGCTGGCTTTCTTCATCCTTCACTTGGATTACAAGCCAAACATGCCCCTGATAGTCTCCCAAACCACCATATGTGGTAACCATCCAGATGAGTAAAGAAGGTGACCTACATTTGCATTTATAAATGGACTAAGTGGACTGAGAAAGAGCCACACAACAAACAGTTCATTTACAATGGAAATGACAACTGTGGAGTTCTCACTAAGGTAGGAAACTGAGAGGAAAGACCGGTTGGAATGTGGTTAGTTCAATGCCAAAAGGAAGCAGGACAGCAAAAGCTAACCACCACAGCCTACCACTGCCCTCAGCCGGGTTCCCTGCGTGAGCATGCACTTCAGAGAAAAATGAAAATTTCAGGCCCGAAGTTAATAAGGAACTCTTCTGCAGTTCTTGAGCTGTGGGTAGTGTTTCCAAGAACAAGACCACAGCATATAGAGATACCAGAGTTCCTAAGACATATGTGAAGATTGACAGAAAAATCCACTACAGAGACCAAGGACTTTCCCAAGACAGTGCTTTTCTGTGCAAAGGGAGCCGTTGGCAGGGTAAACTACTGGTAAATGAATGGTGTGTGTATATGTGTACATGTGTGGGTACATATATGTGTGTGCATGTGTGTGTGTGTACATGTGTATGAGAGACCAAATACGTGAGCAAGAGAGAGATCTGCAGGTAAACACTGCAGTCATGTTCTCAGCTGGGCATTATAAATTTATTTTGCCCCACTTTGCTATCCACAGTGAAGGAAATTGAGAGACGGCCTTGGGTCCAAGTCCTTCAAAGAAAACCCATGATTATTTCACCAAGACCAATCAATAATTTTGACATTGCCCTTTCAATAATTATTGGTGGCATTTGGGGCTCTCAAGGAGTTCTCTAGCCCCCCCCCCATTAATTCCGTGACCTTGTGGGTTAGTTTGGAGATTTCCTTAGAAAAGGTTTTGTTGGACTGTGGCAGGGAATGGGATGATGTGGAGAGATGATAGTTCAGTATCACTGAGATAGTTTTGGATTGACATAACTGATAAGAGATATTCAGAAATTCATAAGCAATCAGCCTGCAGCTGCTTCTCTGCATTCTTCCTTGACTTCCTGGTTACTTGTTTTATTCCATTCCCTTCTTTGTTATCCACATACATAAAGCTTGAAACTAAAGGACACCATTTTTGGAAAAACGTTACCTCTCCAACTCCCCACCAATTGGCAGAATATGGAAAATATAACAGACCTAGTCTCTTCTTATTCTCTCAGAAACTGAGAACAGAATCATCATCTCACTATTGCCTATTGAGTGCTAGTGCTTTGAGCTAAAGAGATAAAATAGTCAGTTGTGCTATTGGTATGAGTGGCTGTTCCTCTCTGGCTGAGGCTTGGAACAACATGATACACAGAAAAGACTGGGATGAGGGACAGTAAGTGGGAAACTCTGGGTCCAAGCTGGGTAAAACCAGAGGACTCAGGGGATATATTTTACATCCCATTTAGCAATTTTCCCCCTGCAACAAGAGCTCCAGGAGCAAGGCCCTGCATGGTTTTTCAAGTGGCCACAGAACCATTTATCGGGATCCCTTCTGAGATAAATCCTCCAGGTCTCTGTAGTTCACGTTCTCACACATTCAGAGGCAGCAGAGAAGAGATAGGCCAAAGCCCCGTTATTTCATTCCCCAGATGGAGACAACCCGTGGAGAAGTTCATTGATCTTTTAAAAAGAGAATATATAATTCGCCGCCCGAAAGGGTGGCCAACCAGGACTTATTTTTCTACCCAAGGAACTTTATCTTAATGATGAATACTCACTGCAGGAGGAAAATAAAATGTGAACTCCTTTCTTATGTAAAGCAGGTTGCCTTCTCTGGATACACAGATGCTAGCAGAGAAATGGTGCTTCTATTTAAAACTACAGAAGAAAGTGACTCTGAATCACATCCTTAAATTTAGATTGCCACTCTGACAGGCATGCCCACATCAGAAAAGGCTTTAGGAAGATGTACATCGCCAATAAGGAAAAAAATGTGGAGTTTTAAGAATAGAAAGACTCCAGTTCTAACTCTGATAGCAGCAATCCAACCAACCCTAGTTCATTCCTGGTTGATGGGGAACTAGGTCAGTAGAGGGTGTATGATACTTGGTAGCTGGCAGATTGTTCCTTCCTAGGCCCTTGCTGTTTATATTGGTCATATATGATACTGAAGCCTCCTGCCTAGTTTGTGTGTTGACCAAGGCTTTAGGACTGAGGACCTTCCATAGATCCCCAATTAAGAGTTCCTTCTGATGGTATAAGTGTATAATATAGGACAGAGTTTGAAATATAAATGCTTATTTCCTCTTGAAAGCAAATGTTTAGTATGTGTCTCTAGAGGAAGTGAGACAGCTGGTGTGGAAAAATGGAACTCTTTCTTCATCTACTTAACAATATGATTTCCCATAAATAACCTTAAGCACAAAGGTCCAATCGACAGATCTTCCTTAACGCTGACTTTGGAACTTGTCTTGTTTAATCACAAAGCAAGCAGGGGCTTACCTAGGTTTTGTTTCAAAGCACTGAGAAGGCCAGGACAGAATCTTCCAGTAATTTCTTTGGACAACTGTGTCACCTCTAAGAAGGAAGCATTGACCCTCTCCTATGCCTTCGTACTTTTCCAGTATCCCCAAAATCTGTTTCAAAAATCTCCCTTCATCTGGGTGCCTGATATCATGAAATTCCAAGACAATGTTTCTCAAACTTCGAGAGGCACTTGGAGGGCTTATTAAAATCATAATTAAGCCCCAGATCCAGGGTTTCTTATTTAGTACATCTAGAGTAGGGTAACTAAGGTTTTTATTTTTCTACCAATCTCCCAAACAACACTGATGCTATTATCCAGTGACTCCCCACATTGCAAACCACTACTTCTGAAGAATTTTCTAGCAATTACGCACTAATTACAGGTGTCACTGCCTAAGAAGACTGCCATTCAGACCTGAACAGAGATGATTAAGAGTTTGCGCCCACCCCCAGATAACCAGCTGCACACCACTTAACTAATTGCTAAGATCAAGGGATTGAACAGATATTTTCAGTTTCAGATGTGAACAAAGGGGGGGGGGAGAATTCAAAAGATACAGGGAATTAATTACAATGCCACTATTCAAGCGTCACCAGTGGATGTCCAATTAACCATCAGAGAGTAAACTGCCGAGCGCAGTTTCAGTTCTCGATTAAAAGAAAAAAAAAAGTGAAGACTAGATGAGGAGGGGGTGATGGGGCAGTGGTTTATAGGGAATGAAGGAATGGTAAGCAGCTTCGAAGCACAACAAAACAAACATTCAAGATGATTTAATATGGAAGGGACTAGCCGAGAAACATAATAGCACTTTGGGCAATAATTTCCAACATTCAAGTTCTCCCCACTCTTGAGCTGGTCCCTTTTAAAATTGAATGGGGTCCTTTAAAATTGAATGGAGTCCCATCAGGATTATGGACTACCAGAGGTCAGACCAAGACTCTGCAGACATGAATCAATTCAATAAGCTTAATGACTGCAGACTCTTCTCCTTGGCTCACCTCTGCAATGTTGCCAGATTAATCTAATTACAAGACGTCATTCATCCAGCCTCGGGGATCCTTCTACATCAGCTCTGAGCCTGACTGTGAAGACCCTCCCAAATCCACCTTACTCTCTGTCTTCTGCTTTACTCACTACTTATTTCAGTCCCATGAGCTAGTCAGCACCTTTGTTCCTTCATGAACAGGACCCATGTATGGCCAATTCTAAATCTCTGCTTGTGCTGTGACCTCTTCATGTCCTCTTGTCTCCGTGCTCAGACCTCAGCCAGCCTTCAAGGCCAACCTAAAATCTTGACTTGTCAGATGCCTTCTGCCCTTACTGATTTCACCTCATCTATGAATTTCTCTAGCTCTGGAATTGGAGAATGACTCATTACACTCCTATTCAAGTCTTCTTTAATTCAACTGTATAGAGTTTTCAGATACTACTGAATTTGGTCCTCACATGATGACTAAATAAAACAGCTCTTTTGCTAAAATCTTTATTTAAAAATAGAAAAGCAGAGACTAAAGGGCTGAGTGGTTGAGTTGGGATGGAGACCAGATCCTTACTAAAAAATCTCACTTTCTCATTCCTGGTCAGTTGCAATCTCCTTGGTAAGGAAGAAGCATAAGACACAGTATCTGGTTTCTACAGAGCCTCCCAGGACATT
Source organism: Rhizomys pruinosus (assembly GCA_009823505.1). NCBI lineage: Eukaryota > Metazoa > Chordata > Mammalia > Rodentia > Spalacidae > Rhizomys > Rhizomys pruinosus. The sequence continues at coordinate 1,184,416 of VZQC01015297.1, read as the reverse complement.
CATACAAAAACAAAAGCAGAGTCCAATGACTGGATGAGGTCAAATTGCCCTAGAAAGACTTGATATGTTTGTGTAGTTATCTGGGGAAATCCAGAGGAGGCTGACCTGTCTAAACTCTACCCATCTTTTTCTGAAAAGGTGGGCATGGAAAACGTTAGTCACCCTCAGAAACCCTCCTGCTGGTGTTTCTGGAAACATAGACTCATACCATCTGCTAAATGCCTTCCCATTTATGTATGTTGTAACCCTCTTACTTATTGAAGAGTGACCCAAAAATGATCTCTCACTCTCTCCCTCTCTCTCTCTCTTTCTCCTAGAATAAGAATGAACATAGACTAATCCTTCCACTGGAGTAGTAGAGGCAAGAAGATCAAGAGTTCAAGGTCATCTTTGGCCACCTACTAACTTACAGGCCAGCTTAGTCTACATAAGACTGTCTCAAGAAACAAGCAAAATAAACATAGTAAAAGCCGATACTATTTTGAACACACTTAATTATAGACTTGACGATTAATACGCTTGCAAACCATTCCATCCATTCAAAGCAAAGAAGAAAAGATGATATCATTTAGACATGCGTTCAATGGAACTTATCTATAGCCAAAGAGTAGACATGTCTGAATGTACTGATCAAACTAAGTGCCTCAGTTTATCTATGTATAAACAGGACCAAGTGCACCTGGGTAGCCAGAACGTTAGGACTAACTTTAAAAGGGAGGCAGTTCACCCCAAACTAAAAATGAGTATTATAAATTATATAACTTTAGATCTCAAAAAGTGTCTTGCAAGCTCATAACAGTATTGGACCTAGTGTTAATGTTATGATATTACTTAATCGTTGAGAGAGCAGCGACCTTTATATTGACCAGTGCCTTCTGAACTGGAGGCCACCCTAGGACTTCTCGTGCTCTGGACTGGTCCAAGTTGGTCTGGCTATTTTTTTCCTTTTTCTTAATATCTTCTTTTTTTAAATGATTTTTTAAATTTTATTTATTTTTGTATGTGTATGAGTGTACTGTCTGCATGTAGGTCTGTGCACCCATGTCGTGCAATGCCGCCGAGGTCAGAAGAGGGTCTCGGATTCCCCTGGAACTGGAGTTCTCCTGGAATTGGAGTTACAGACAGTTCTTAGCCACCATGTGGGTGCTGGGGATCGAACCTGGGTCCTCTGCAAGAGCAGTCGGCGCTCTTAAACCACCAGGCCATCTTCTTTTTAACCACCTGGTCATAGTTATGCACTTAAGGATTCAACGTTGGAGTGGGACATACATTCAGTAAGTTATGTATTTTTAAAATTCTTTAACCAAATCAAGTCTGTTCTGCTAATCAGCATTATGGCTTCATCCCAGAGGTGTCTTCTAAGCCCCTATCCTTGTCAGGTGGGGCACATTCAATGATTGACCAAGATTAATGATAACTACATCAGATAGACTATTTGTTTTCATCTTGAAACACTTAGACTTTGAACTCGTTCTAATGCAAACAGGAAACACTTTGCTACTCTACAATATGGATCTATCATGATCCTAAGAGCCCACTGGGTAAATGGCTGTGTCGGGAAGTCCTTAGCTCTGGTTTGTGTCGATAGACCTATTAATCTTTCTGACAACAGCTTCTAATTATGCCTGTGCTAAAATGATGAGATGGGACTCAAAAGCAATAAATAAATATATCATTAGAACTATGTTGAGATGAACCGAGGTGCTCAGAGAGGTGGTATATAAACCCTCAGAGCTCCTTCGAAGCCTCATATGCTCTCTAATCCTGAGCACTGAGCAACAATGAGAGCATTAGATTTCAGAGCATTTGTGTGGCACTACCTGAGTAATTAGTCCTAAGAATGAAGCATTCTTCTAAGAGACAAAGAAAATGACACAGATTGCTGATGGAGAGAACAAAACATGTCAGTTCCTTATCCACTAGATTTCTCAATGAAACACACAGACAATTTGCTATCATAAAACTCAGTTGGTAAGAGGTTTGTCACTTCTTCCTGGAGCATTTTAACTTTTCTCTCAAAATGAACTTAGTGTCTTATCTGTTCGTACAGCCCCATTCACATCCGTATCCTATGTCCTCACAGATACATGAGTCCATATAAATCTTTCAAATGCAAAACGTTGCCATTACAAGTGAACCTCAACACCAATTGTCAGTTGGGTTGTTTTGAAATCCGATGAAATGAAATCCTACCTCTATTGCCTATGACCCGCATTATGTTGTATAAGCAACTAGCTTCTCCAAGCCTTGGTTTTCTGGGTCTGTAAACTGGGAATTAGGAGACAAATTTAAAAGGCTTCTGTAAGGAAGAAATTGGGTGACTATGTAGTCAACAAATGAGAGTTGTGTTTATAATTAAGTAACAATTAACAATAGTGGTAACAGTAACAACTGTCTATAGAAAATGTCCTCAAAGTCGAGGATGCAAATGAATAAAAACTGATAGGATTAGTTATATCTAGGTTCAGTTTTTCCACTTGTATCTACAATGTTGCATCCTAAAATATTCCAGTGTGATTCAAATACTCAACAGGATATACAATGATTATATATTTCACTAATGTGGTAAGATTCTACATATCAGGATATTAATAAAAAAGAATCCTAGAGAAATGATATTTCCACAAAGACAGCCATAGAGTGTCATAACTATGAAGTAATTAACTGAGTTTTTTTTTAACAGAGAAAGACATGAGTCACTTTAAAGAGTGGCCCACAGGAGGCTGAACACCCTTCCATATGCCCTGTTGGCTTAATGCACATGTGGAGAAGGGACAGAGGAATGAACCAGCCAAACATTTTTTAAAATAATCTCTTCCAGCTCTATTCCCATAATGTGTAGTTCTTCACTGTTGGAATCTTGGAATCCTGTCCAGGACAACCTACCCACTAATGCTTATTTTCTCCAGTTTTACTACAGACTACAATTATTTCAATCACTGTTGTTACCAGAAGAGAATTAGCATTCATATTTGCCAGCAACTTTTATGTAATAAATCAGAGTTAAGGTATTACATAAAAACAGTCTTGCCAAACAAGTGCTGTTTGATACAGTCTTCACTAAACCAACGGTGAAACTATATAACGGATCCATCCTCTTCACGCAACTCTCTACCTGCAATGGTCTTAGTCATCTCCTCTTTAGCAGTCTCATTTATCCAGACAAGGGGTAGGATAGAAGAGGTTCCTCGACTAGCACTAAATGGATCTCCACTCATTCCTTTATTTCAGAAAACGGATGGAGAATTCCTCTAGGGCAGAGTTGATGAGCCATATGCAGGTACAGGTGGCCTGTGGGTGGGTAAACAAATGCATGGATGCATGGATGCCCAGAGTCCTGTAGCAGAAACACATGCTCTGTTCCAACCTCAATCCCACCTTGGGTCTATTCACCAAGTGGGATAGCCTAGGTGAGGCAAATGGTGGTGGGAGAAGAGGCCAGAGGAAAAGGCTCAGGTCAGGATAGAGAGCTGGCTACTCGGATACAGAGCCGGCAATGCAGACGGTGGAGTCGGGGGATGGCAGTGGCCCCTGAAGCCATGCTCCTCTCAAACTTGCCTTGGACAAGGGCATCTTGACCTGGTCAAGAGGATTCATCCACCCTGGCTTTTCTCTGGATACTGAACATCACACATGTATGAAGAGGCTCACAAACAATCATCTTAAATGTAATAATCAATAGGCAGCTCCTAGATGTTAGTAAGCACTGGTCCTGGATCACTGTTCGTGAAGGAACGAGCCTGGGGCAGAGTTTCAAGGTAACTGGGATTCAAGATCTCATCCTTGTATAGGAAGTGTAGAGGCGCTGAAGGGGATGGATAAACCCCCTCTTTACCGAAAGCAAGTCATGATGGTAACTTTGACTAGGTAGCTTGGGATTCTCACCATAATTGTGGGGCTTCCAGCTGTTAGTATATGCAGAGGTCAAACAAGTCTTCCTGGGCCTTTTTTGGATGTTGACCTTTGACACATGGAGATGACTCACTGGTTCACTACGCAGATATGCTATTTTCTTCTTTCCTTGTCCTCATCCCTATCCTTAATATAGTTCTGACACCCTGCCCTTGATACTGCTACTTCATTCTGAATCTATTTGCAAAGACATAGGTTGAAAAAGCAAATCTACCTCTGCAGTTCTAACCCAGATACCTCTCACCTACGTGTGCACCTGAAGCATCCACTCAAGGTCTACACTGGCGAAGCCTTCCAGTGCTGAAGGTCTGCCTGGTGCTGATGTCAGGAGGCCTGGTAGCATCAGGCCCTGGAAACAGTAGTTCCTATTATCTGCTGCTTTACTTTGAAGACTACAAAGAAACAACCTGTAACATATACAGTCAGCCCAAGGACCTCCATTTGTTAAAAGATATACATGAAATTTTGTGATGCCAACAGATAATGAGGATAGCTTTCTTTGTGACATTCTGAGGTTGTTTAGTTACTGAAGACTTTTTAAGGTACGGGGAGGGAACTGGTACCAGTCTTGTCTATGTCTAACACAGAAAACAATTACACCTTCACTGCACAAGGAAATAAAACAGCTACGTCTTAGCTCTCTCATTGGCTGACAGGTGAGGCAGGGATGTTTTGGAAGTATTCCTACTTAGGAGTTTTGTGAGGGGCCCAGCAGACTCACGGCCAAAAAGGGCAGTCTGAGATGTTGCTGATTAGTAGGTATGCATCTGCTGAGCACAAGACAGCCAGAATCACTTCTTTGGAATGTCATGAAGCAACCTGGGCAGTAGAGACCAAGAGGACCATGGGTAATCAGATGGGACAAGTACCCAGAACCAAATTGTTCTCATTAACGGGACACAAAGAATGCCTTGTTAAACCCTACAATTGCCCAGTCATATCATCAGAGTGTTGGCTGCTCTCATTTTCTCCTTAACTGCTTCATGAAATCAACATCTTAGCTCTAGGACTATTTTTTTTTCTTCAAATGTTCTCTTTCCCTCTTGCTTCGGGTTAACATTGGAAGTCATTTATTTATCAAAATTCATTTTGTCTGTTCATGTCACAGAAATAATAATAGTTCTCAGTGTATCTTGGCTTCTGGGTCCACATTTGAAGGGACTATTATGAATTAAAGAAGCAAGCTTCTCTTCCTTTCCTTTCTCCTGCGGTCTCTCTTTTTAGTGCTTTTGCTGTCTGATTTCTCTCCTGTTGTTTCCAGCATCCCTGTGAAAATATAGCAGTGAGGGCCTAGGCTGCCCCCAAGCTGATTTCTTAGGACTAGCTCCTTTGTTTCTGTGAGTGAACCTACTTATCCTCACTCTCTGTCTGTATCAGGAAGCGAAGCGCTGTGTGTTTCTGAGGAGAAAGAGGAATAGGTCTCTTCTGAAGAGCCTCACAGAGAGACTCAGATGTTTCTTTTCCCAGAGCCCCCAGATGAAAGCCTGCCCATTGGTGAGCATTTCAGCCTCCCGGTCAGAATCACCTGATGCACAGGTCTGTCTTCTAATTCCATCTCAGCTCTCCTTTCAGAAACGAAAACATGACCACTCAAAAACCTCTTAACTGGTTACCAAATACAAAAAAAAAAAAAAAAAAAAAAAATGTTTGAAATGCAAAACAAAGTTGATTTCAATAGGGTGAATAGGATATGTCTAACACAATCAGAAGCAAAGGAGGGGTAGAAAGAGCTTAGCTCTACTGAACCCCCAAACAATTTCAAAAGGGAAAAAAGGAAAGCAGGAAGCCTTCGGTTTTGTTTTATTCTCAACATTGAATCCCACAGTTTAGTCTAAGTACGCTGAGCAGCTAATACTGTGGGAATTTCCGCTTCCACTGCAGGATTATCAGAGCTAGATAATACTCTACCTTTCATTTTCCTCACTTCACAGCCAGTTTAGATCTGAAAATTAAAATACCTACTTACTTGAAATAACAACAGCAACAGATCCAGTAAGAAAACATATCCTGACAATTAGGTATTTATTAAAGTCCATCCCGAGAATATGAGGAAGAAAGAAAAGGCCCATTAAAGAATAAAAAAAAACGAATAAAAGCACTTTTAAAGGAGCCACTTGTCTTACAGTAAAAAGAAAAAAATAATGTATTTCAACAGGGAGATAAACTGATCATAGTTATCAATCAATAGTTTGAATACAGTGCCAGCATGCTTCAATGACTATAACATCCTTTATAGTACTAGCCTTTAATATATTTTAAATGTGAATTAATGGTATTCCTGAACAGAATAAACTATGAGCAAGGCAATTGTATTTCTCAGGGCAGTTAGCTTACAAGGTAGGTTTTATTCCTTTTCAAACCTATGTATTAGGTCTAAGCAAAATTAAACTAGAAAACATTGTTCAGAGAAGTGTAAAAAAGAGACAGGAAGCACTAGTCACTGTGAGCACATACATGGAGAGTTGGGAACACACGGAAGTGACCATCAGGTAAGGCCCTACTTGGAATGGACCTTAGATTCTGAATCCCTTGTCATGAACCTTTCCTCAGCATAAGCCTAACAGGAGATTGAGTTCATTCTTTTTCAATGTTCCAGTCTTGAATGTTCATGGAATGGAGTGGCTCTGGGGTATATTAGCAAATTGGGGGCCCACAAGGATGTCCGAGAAGAACTGTGTATCCCAGTACTTTAATGTATCAGAATGCTTGGCACTTTAATTCCATGCATGCGTCCAGTGCTCACTACATACAGAGCCACCAGGGAAAGCATGTCACATGCATGGGCAGTGCAGGGGAAGGATCTAGTTCACCTGGAGGCAATAACCAGAAGGGTGAGGTTGCATCATGCAATGAAAATCACATTTGGCCTTGGCTGCCATGCAGAAATAACCTACATCAAAGAGTCTGCTGTGCGGCTCCTGGGTAAGAGTCGATATGAGAGAGGTGAGTTACTTCAGCAATGAGAGACACAGGCAGAAAAAGGTTCAAACCACTGTAACAGAACACCATACAGAGCACTGGCCTTACACGCAGAAGAAGCAGCTCCGGGGCCCAGGAGGGGAGAGACGGGAAGGGGATGGCAGGGAAGGACAGGAACTGGTTGTTACTCTAATGAGATGGTTCCCAGGGCCAGCCTTCCATGTGTTGTAATTTTACATAGTGTCTTTTACTTCAACACAGAACCTCATGACATCTACCATAATTGTTGAGATGGTTTGAAAATTCAGGAGGAGCAAAGCATCAATACATAAAGATACACACCATGGTTTCCTGTAGTGACAGTTTATTGCAGAAGCAGAGCTGAGACTGGGTAGATAAATCAGAGACATGAAGCGTCAACACCCTTTGCCGTGGGGTTACAGAGCTCATGGGGGAATCTCCAGGCGGAACAAGGTGTTGAGATAGCCCAACAGTCATGAAAACTCTGTTATACAACATCACCCTAAAAGCCATGTAGGACCCTGAACTTCAACCCAGTCCCAATGAAGCCGTATTTTCTCCATCTCCACTTGTGTGACAGGTCACTGAGTTAACCACATCCTCCCAGAACCAAACCTTAGATACAGGTGAGATGCCATAGCATATTCTTTCCCTTAAAATTGACTGATCGGTAAACTACAAAGCATTTGAAACTTTAAAGTACTCTTTCTCTCATCCATGTTTTTATATGCGCACATGTGCATGTGTATATGTGTGTATGTAGAGGCCAGGGGACAACCTAGAGTGTCATTGCTCAGACACTATCCACCTTTTTGCAACAGAGTCTCTTCCTTGGAACTCACCAAATAAGCTAGGCTAGTGAGCCCCAGGGATCCATCTGTCTACACTTCCCTCACATTAGACTTACAAGCCCCTGTCACCATGCCTTAGCTTCATTTATGTGGATTCTAGGGATCAAACTCAGGTTCTTATGCCTTCAGGAAAAACACCACTACTTGGACAGGGGCCTATTGAGCTCATCTCGGATGTCAAGGCCACAGTCGCTAGCTAAAGAAGCTATCATATAATCATATAACCCCAAATACAATTCCTCTCCCCTGGCTCTCTCTGGTTATAAGGAGGGTAAAGAAGCTGGTGTTGTGTTTACAAATTACTCCTTTTCCATGTTCTCCTGGAGCTTAGGCTGTTCACAGTTCATAGGATGAATGCGACTGTGACAGGGACCTGGGCCCACTGTGAACAAGCAGTATGGTATCTCCAGCTATCACACTCATTGAGAGACAAGCCCCTCCAGGCCCGAGCTCTACCAGAACATGGGAATAAATGCAGCTAGACAGGACACATGGGAGTCCTCCCAATACCTTCCTCAGGCCTTAGCATGCAGCTAGTTCTACTCCATCACATTTCTCTCTTACAGGTTAAATGAAAGGTTTAAAGGCTACTTTCATAAAAATTACATTTTAATATATATACAATAGCTTACACTTATTCATTTCACAAATATCTCTCAAGTTCTTCAGTGACAGGCATTAGATTAGTTGGAGGGTTACAAAACTCAATAAAAATGTATCCTGCTCCTGAGTAATTTTCCATTTAGCAGAAGAGTCTATCCAGATTTTAATGTCTGGCAGGATATAGATACAAGAGTGGCCTGCTTCAAAAATTCTGGTAAATATATTTTCTGACCTGAAACAAACTGCTTATCTCTCTGGACTTCAATGTCTTTGCCAAAATGCAAATACTACCACCCACGTCCTGGTATGGTTGAGAGAAAACAGTGAATGAATATTAAGTGCTCTATTAGCGGATGGCACCTGGTAAATGCAGGGTCAGCAGTACCTAGTGTGCACATGGAGATTCAAAACCAGGTAAAACCTGAGGAGCTGGGCGTGGTGGCATACGCCTTTAATCCTAGCACTTGGGAGGCAGAAGCATGAGGATCTTTGTGAGTTCAAGGCCAGCCTGGTCTACATAGTAAGTTCCAGGACAGCTGGGGCTACAGGGAGACCCTGTCTCAAAAAAACCAAACCAAAACAAAACAAAACAAAAAAAAACAAGTAAAACCTAAAGGGCTCTGGAAGGAGAAGGTGGTTTCTGGGTAAGTTTTGAGATAGGTCTTGAGTGATGGTGACTCTGATCTGAGTGAGAAGGTAGGACGAGGCACAGGAATGACAGCTAAGTGTGTACAGAGATTTGAGACAGAAGACACAGAGCCATAGACTACCCTTGAGGTCTAGGAGACTACAAAACTGACATGGACCAAGAACATTCAGGAAATGGTAAAGCAATCGCATGCATCCAGTAGCAGGCCTAGAAAAAGCAGGAAGTTGATAGAAATTCAAATCCGGGGGAATGGTGATATTAGTTTGGTAACAAGTTAACTCTGGGCCAACACGGAGCAGGAACTAGAAGCAGGTCAATGTGGAGGCCGAGAGGCTAATTTATCAAATTAGATCCCTTCTATCCTAAGATGAAAATGACTGCTGCTGTGTAATTAAAGCCATCCTGGGGAGTCTTTCTCTGGGATCTGTGCTGTCACAGGTTCTTTGGGGACTGACATCAGGCCTGCAATACCTCTGAAGCAGTTACCTAAACCACGATGCCCACCCCCACTGTGGGGGTCTTTGTGCAATAAAGAAAGTATGAGGTTCTTTATCTTTTGAAAGAGCCCACTGTACCAAGAGGCTACTGGAAAAGCAGTCTTTAAATGATAGTGGAGATATATGCAAGCTTACATATTTCTGAACCTTGAACAGAGGCAGCTGTGTGTACTGGGCACCCATCCACAATGATTGGCACTCTGGGGAGAAGGCATGGCTAGTACATTTTATGCCTCTGCAGTTCATTTTCTAAAGGATTCAATGATACCACCAGGGCATCAGGCTCTATAACACAGCTCTTTTGGGGGTTTAGGGAGTTCACTTCTCAGGAAATTACCTGACATACTAATTCTTGAAATAAGGCTTTCTTTTGGATACAGTTAGTCTCCTAGAATAAGAAAGAAGGTGATATTTTCTGAGAATGTACTTTCTCTTTAGAGAGTGACCAAGTGTTTTACATGCACTTAGCTTTACTTTCCACCATAGGCATGATGGGAACTCTATGCCCTCAGCTCATGAAGCAGAAACAGGAAAGTCACTGAGACAGTGTGATCGATCATGCTATCCAGAGGGATTCCCCTTTGCCTTGAGTCCACTCTAGTCTGGCATTTGTACGGAGTTAGGACCAGAGTCCAAATGATATGGTACATGAAGAACCCTGTGAAGACAGCTTTACAGAGGGGAGGACTTGATGCCTTGAGATCACCATGGAAACAGACCAACAGCAATGCCTACCAGGATGCTTAAATGCACTTTGGAAAAGGCTCAGCCCAGGGATTGCTCAACATGAAGAGACCTCACTGGAGCATGATTCTGATCTGGTCTTTTGTTGATCTTAAGTTGAAAAGATCCAGTCCAGTGGCTGTCACCAATGAAGCAATGGGGATGTCTTCTCCAGATCTGAGAAGAGTGTTTATTATTCTCAGCTACCTGATATTTCCCCTTTGGATTAATCCCAAATGGATTGAAAGTAGAAAAACCCAATTAAGACAGCATCCTCCTCACTGCCGGCCCCAGTAGATAGAAAGACAGGAACATAGTTACCGAATAGACAGGGGGGCATTTAAGTGGTGTCATCTGCCAAAGGTGACCTTCCAGAAACCATCTGTTAACCAGGAAAGGCTAAAAGATCTTGTCTACATGCCCTGGCAATACCAGCACCAGAAACAGGTGGGCTTTGCCTTCCTCAGTGGACCTGAGACAGTGAGAACCACCCCCTCACCTCCACATGTATGCACGGGGGAGGGATTTAGGATGAACATCACAAAGACGAATCCTTATTCAGTAGATAACAAGTTTACATTGGACTAATAGGACTCATTAAGGTTCAAGGACATTTTGATTTTGCATAGCCCAGCAAGGAAGCAAAACAAAATTGGCAGAGATTTGGTGGGGGAGGGGTTGTTTAAATCCGGTAGTCCTATATTTAAAATCCATATTGTTTTGTTGTCCTTTGATTTTAAATATTTTGGAATTCGCACCATTTCAAAATCTACTAATGTGACTTCATATAAATTTTGTGCTTCTTTTATAGGTTCTTAGTTTCTCTTTTTAAAATTCAGTTTCTCACAGTTACTTTGTGCTGCTAGGAGAGTTCTGTTTGCTGACTGGGGAGTTGATAACACAAATCTACAAGGGCCAAAACATCACAATGCAGAAAAAAAAGTATAAAACTAGAAAACCCCAAAAGTTCACAGCTTTGTCTTGCAACTTCCTTCTGGGACAATGAACTATGGAGAATGCAACACAGAATTTTATCATTGCAAACAAGGGACAGGGCACCAAGAAAGGTGAATGTCAAGGTACTGCAAAATAAAGTTATCAATAAAAAAAATTTTTGTTCTTTACTTATTTGACTTTAATGTAGCCAGGGGACAAGATAATATCTATTTGTGTTGATAAAAGCCTGTTAAAAATCTGCAAACTGGGGCCTGGAGAGATGGCTCAGCAGTTCAAAGCACTGGCTGCTCTTGCAGAGGACCCAGGTTCAATTCCCAGCACTCAAATGGCAGCTAACTAATAACTATCCTTAATTCCAGTTCCAGGGGAATCTGATGCCCTCTTGTGACTTCCACAGTATTGGGTGACATGGGCATACTCACATACATGCAGGCAATATACTCATACACATGAAATAAAAATAATAAATAAAAGTATTTTTAAAATCTACAAACTGGGAGCTGGGCGTGGTAGTGCACGGCTTTAATCCTAGCACTCGGAAGGCAGAGGCAGGCAGATCTCTGTAAGTTCAGGGCCAGCCTGGCCTACAGAGTGAGCTCCAGGCCAGCCGGGACTTAAAGGAAGACTGTGTCTCAAAAATACAAAAAAAAAAAAATCTGCAAACTGGGGCTGGAGAGATGGCTCAGCAGTTAAAAGCACTGGCTGCTCTTGCAGGGGACCTGGGTTCAAATCCCAACACTTATATGGAGGCTAATAACCATTTATGATTCTAGTTTCAGAGGATCCAACACCCTCTTCTGCCCTCTGCGGGCATTGAACAACATGGGTGCACTTACACACATGCAGATATCATACTCATACACATAAAATAAAAATTCTGTTGAGCATCTGCAAACTGATCTCTATAGAAATCATTTATTGGGCACCTGCTGTATATGCAATATCATGTAGAATTCCAAAAGACACAAAGAAACACAGATGTGTGTCATTAACAGCCTTTCTCAGAGGGACACTAATTGAAACAAAGGCATCATTTACTTGTTCCATGGATTCTCAGAGACAGTCCCTCAAGACAGAATCCACTGTTTATGCCATAAACAGAACGTGCTAAGGTCCCTCCTAGGAAGAAATCATAGTCAGTCTTCTCCTATAATCAGATGCCAGGAAGCTAGTGGGGGCAAACACTGCCACTGATCTTGGTCCTGCACCAAGCTGCCCAAATACTTGCTAGTCTAGTCTCTCTCTTTGCCCCAAAGTTCAATTCCCACCCCACTTGGAAGCCAGTAACAGATGCAAGGTGATAAGAAGGTCTACTTAGAAGCAAAGAAATAACTGAAAAGGCTTCCACAATAAATGTCTAATCATGGAATTACAGATTAGCAGCAAGGTAGACAGAGAAAGAGACAGGGGTACAGTTGAGATCAGGTAGCTTCTAGCACCTTTCCCCATCACCCACAGATATTATCTACTGTGTCTACACTTGTTCTAGGTAAGCCTTAGAATACCAAAGGCTTTACAAAAAAAGAAACGTAGAGACATATGCAAAGCCCCCAAACTCCTGGAACTGAAGGCCTAGTGGATGAACATCCAGGAAGAACACATGGTGGCTGAGAACCGTCTGAAACTCCAGTTCCAGAAGAACTCCAGTTCCAGGGGAATCCGACACCCTCTTCTGACCTCCGTGGCATTGCACGACACGGGTACACACACCTGCATGCAGACGGTACATTCATACACATGCCGAAATAAATAAAATTTAAAAAAAAATAAAAAAGAAGGGGTCTATCCTAATTACAATCACTTTGTAAAGAAATTTCGTAACCAGTGAACAACAAAAGGATTCCTGGGATCTAGCAGCTCTAAGGATAAATACAAGCTAAAGACTGCTGGTTGCTGCTGGTCCCTTTCAAAAGTTCATTCGATTCCAAACACCCTGCTCAGTGGTTACTCCTGAAAGCCCCCCTGAATCTCTTCTTAACCTAGAAGTCACCAGGCCCTTTTCTAGGTTTCTCTCCCTTTTTTTAGAACTTTATTTCCAGTGTCCATCTCTCATGTGGCGGTGATTTGCCTTTGAATCTCTCTCCCTTTCCTGCTACACCTTGAGTCCTCTGATGGGGGCAGAGAAGGCTTCACAGGAGACCCCAAATAAATATTTAAAGAAGAGGAAATAAATAAAAGGATGAGGGGCTGGAGAGAGATGGCTAAGTGGTTAACACAGGCTGCTCTTGAAGAAAACCTTGCCAGGTTGAATTCCCAGCATGTATATGGTAACTAAGAATTGTATGTAACTTCAGTGCCAAGGGAATCTGATGCCCTCTTCTATCCTCTGGGGTACTGCATAACATGGGTACACTTGCAATTTCACACACATACAATAAAAATAATAAATAAAAGGATGAAGGAAAGCAGTGAAAAGATACAAGAAAATAGACTGTAATCCACAATTAAGTGCTAAACCTGATCAAGAAATTCCATCTTCCAAGGTGGATATAAGTGGCCCCACAATCCTTTATAGAGCAGAACTTAAACCATGTGATGCTTTCACCATGCACAACACCACTACAACCCCCACAGGATGGAGTAACCTCAAGAGACTGGCTGTGTCCTCCTGTGTCCCAGGGAAGCCATGGGTTATCTTACCTAACAGGCATAAGGATGGACGAAGCTAATGATGTTGGAGGTGGTGACATTCAACACAGCTGAATGCCCTTCCTATCCATGAGAAGCCAAAGCTCTGAGAGAGCATGCGGATTTTGAATTCTATATTAGGAGTGTCCCACAGGATTAGATATATGTGTCAATAGGTATCACAATACTAAACTAAGCTTATTTCCTTAAATTAATAGAGAACCATTAATTTCTCTTTATCTAAAAGTATATCTTCTATTGGCCATGGTGGCATATACTTTTAATCCCAGCACTCAGAAGGCAGAGGCAGAGGCAGGAGGATCTCTGTTAGATCAAGGCCAGACGGGGTTGCATAGGGAGTTCCAGGCCGGCTGGGGCTGGAACTGAGAGACACATTGTCTCAAAAAAAATAAAAATAAATAAATAACAAACAAACAAATAAATAAATAATCAAAGGACATCGTCTATAACTGGCAACCAGTTTAGAAAACATTCAAAGAGATGATTGGAATCTCCATTCTTCTTTTTTTTTTCTTGTTTATTTGTTTCTTTGAATTCTGGCACCTCAGCATTGGCTGCACAGACTGTACTCACCAACGCTCTGCCTGTTAGGTCCTCCGCACCACCAGGATGATGGGGGGTGGGCGCATTGGGTTGGGTTGCTACTTCGGCCCAAGCCGGTAGACCCTCAAGGGTCAAGGCAGGTAAGCCTTGACTCACCAGAACCTTACTGAGTCAGGGCAGGTGTCTGCAGTCTGAGCTGGGACTTCCAGGGATGGATGGTGTGTCCCCCAGGGTCAAGGCAGGTCCGTCTTAAATCACCAGACTCTCACTGACTCTGGGAGGGTGTCTGCAGTCTAAGCTGGGACTTCCGGGGTTATCAGACTTTTTATTTTTTAATTAAATCTTTTTTATTATAAATTTTTTTTAATTTTATTTATTTCCGTATGTGTATGAATGTACTGTCTGCGTGCAAGTTTGAGCACCCGTGTCGTGCAACGCCGCGGAGGTCAGAGGAGGGTATCGGAATCCCCTGGAACTGGAGTTCTCCTGGAATTGGAGTTTCAGATGGTTCTCGGCCTCCATGTGGGTGCTGGGGATCGAACCCGGGTCCTCTGTAAGAGCAGTCGGCGCTCTTAACCGCTAGGCCATCTCTCCAGCCCCCTAAATCTTTTTTAATATTTATTTTGTACAAGATTATCAAATCTAGACCCGTGTCCCCCACCCTATCCCCCCCATCCCACCAGAGTTCATGCATTCTGCCAAACATGCTTTTCATCTCTTTCTCAGTTTTTCTTGATATTCTCCAGGTAGAAGTTGACTGTTTTGAGCAGAAGTTCACTGTTTCAGTCAGTTCTTTGATGCAGTCCTTTCTGTTGTTGTTGTTGTTTGTTGTTTTTTGTTGTTTCCAAATGCATCACTACCTCCCAAACTTGGCTTGGACAAAAGCTCAAGGGGCCGTGAACAAGAAATACTTACAACTAGGTAATTGGCACTAGCATCCACAGATGAGGGATCTCCATTCTTCTTTTATGCATCTCCCGTTTTATCCAAATGACAAGTGTGTGTGTGTGTGTGTGTGTGTGTTGTGTGCACTCTAGCTCAGAAAGCAGGACCCAAACTTGACATTAAGCAGACTCTCCTCATAAGCTAAGATCCTGAGATATGTTAAGAAGTCAACGTGGGTCTGTCTTGCTGATCCTCCTCTTCAGGGATCCTCCACAAAGAGCCAAGTGAAGATGGAAAGGGACACAAAAGATACGGAAAAATTATGGTGAAGGATTTTAGAAGGAGATTTGGATCTACAGGGTCTCCTGGGAAAGAGACTAGGCTTACCAGATAGAAACCACCAAGCTCTGCTTCTTCAAGTAAAGCTCAGTATGACATAGTTCAGGCTACCAATAACAGAGTGAGTTCTACTGTTGTCTAATGTAGATGAAGACAGTTCCCATTACAGTGTTCACTGCTTGCTGCACACAGGATGAAGGATCTACCAAGAAGTCAATGCTTACAAATAACTGACTACTGATTTCCCCTTTAATTTGTTCTTTTTTTTTTTTTTTTTTTTTTTTTGAGACAGGGTCTCCCTATAGCCTCAGCTGGCCTGGAACTTACAGAGATCCACCTGCCTCTGCCTCCTGAGTGCTAGGATTAAAGGCATGCACCACCACACCCAGCTTAAAGACGGTTCCTTAGCCGCCATGTGGGTGTGTGTTTAGAAGCACACACATGCCAAGGTACATGTTAGAGCTCACAGACGATCTCAGGTATCAATTTTCATCTTCCACCTTCTTTGGGACAGAATTTCTCTTGGCGATTTTTCAACTCTTCTTTCAGGCTAGCTGGCCTACAAGCTCCAGGAATTCTGCTTCTACCTCCCACCTCCCTGTAGAAACTCTGGGGATTACAGACGTTTGCACTGTGCATCTGGCTTTTACATGGGTTCTTGCCATTCGAAATCAGGTCCTCATGCTTGCTCAGCAAGAGTTTTACCCAACCAACCCAACACCCCAGTCTGCCATACCTTTTTCCAATGTCAAATGTATAAAATGAGATGATTTAGTACAATTATTGTAAAAGTTTTAAAGTTGCCACTAGGTCTGGAAACATCATGCTGTCTACAGGCAACTCTGAAAGGCCCCTCTGTCATTACTGTGAATTATTAGGAGAGAATCCAAAACAAAATTATATTTATTTATCATGAGCAACCACAAATGGCTTCAATCTGCACACCACTTTTGCTCAAATAAAGCTGTGGAGAACATGACATCATGGTGTGAACAAAATTACTGTGAAGAGCTATTTGAGGAGGAGCCAGGTTTCATGATAAGAAGGGAAAACCCTAGTTTAATTTAAAGCTTAAGAGCAATCACATTAAATAAACCTCTCTCTCGCTCTCTCTCAATTTAAAGATGCATCTATTAGTCAGATAAGACAATTAAATGAGTGTAGCTTCATATCCGTGAGAACCTGAAAACCAAAAAAATTTAGTTTCATTGTGTTCTAACTCATTGTTCACTCAAAAAGTGTTCTCAAAATTATCAACATGATGTAAAAGTCACTGCTTTTCTAGTTAGTACAGTTTTTTTTTCAATTTACTGAGTATAGTTTTGAGGGTTTTTAAAATATTTTTATTTTATGTGTATGAGTGTATTGCTTGTTGCGCAGTGCCCATGGAAGTCAGAATACCCTGGAACTGGAGTTACAATCAGTTTAGCCAACATACTGGGTGCTGGGAATAAAATCAGGGTCCTCTCTGCAAGAGCAGCCAGTGCTCTTAACTGCTGAGCCATCTCTCCAGCCCCTTGAAGTTTAAATTAATTAAAATAAGACAAGCTGTCAGACAGTCACAGGCACCTAGGAAAGCTCATTCATTACCTGGTTGCTACCTTATTTATCATGGTTGAACATAAAGCTTTGATCTGTTCTTGGGAATGTCTAGCAACAAAGCGAAGCTCTTTTGCCTCTATGTAACTTTCCATATCAATCTCCCCTTCCAGCTAACCTTTACCACCAGGATCTTCTTACTTTCCGCAGAATCCCAGGTTTCTGTCCTCTCCTGGAAATCAAGCTCCATGAATGCAGAACACTTACGGCTTTTGTTCATTATTGCCCTAAAGCCCAGACTTGCCTTGCACACAGTAAGTGCTGCATGATTTGGTTAAATAGATAAACAGAGGATGTAAAGAAGAGAGGAATAGACAAAGAATGAAGGACAAAGGAAAGGAGGAGACACAAAGTCTGAGGCTAACCTCCCTGAAATGAAGTCCGATCAGTAGTAGCTTGCAAGTACTTTCCTCTCAGACCTTAGTGCTAGCCTGAGGCAGCTCAAACTGATTCCTATGTACACATGACTTTTGTACCCACAGGAAAGGATTTACATTTATCTCTCTTATGCATATAAGTTACTTGATAATTTAATCACCTATAATGTATATAGCTTAGAAGATGTCTGACATCTAACTCTGAACTTATTATATAACAACACACCTTCGATCTTTTTTTTTATTTGAAAGTAAAACAGAATTATCTACTTATCAATTGCTTTTCTAGATTAGACCAAGAAGAAATTAATAGTCTGTCCCATGTTAATTTCAAACTCTGCCTATTACATAGAATTAATCAGAGTGTCCTCACATCAATTTTTGGCTTACAACGATGAAACTGGCCTGAGTTCTACAGATCTTAGGATATAACGAGAGCTGCCATCTCAAGATTAAGATGGACTCCTGATTCAGACCAGGGGCTCAATTTACAGCCTTAGTCATTGACCACAGGACATCAACAGCTTCAGTTGGCTGTCCTCCTCAGATGGAAGAAATCACAGTGGTACTATTAAACAGAACGATAAAGGTATATCATGGCAGTTAGCACATAATAAGTTCTCAAGAAATAGAGGAACTGCTTATAGATTTACAAAGAGCAACTTAGAAGCAAGATCAGAATTCTCAGTGACAGCCAGATAAGCCCCTGCCTATTAAACCTCCTGTTGGACACCTGCCAAGTAAATGGGCACAGTGGCCACCCAGTGCCTAGTCAAGTCAGCCATGTGACAATTCCCCCTCTCTCTCTACTGATGCCTATTCAGAGTGTGCTGCTTTTCCAGCACAGGCAAAAGGCATTCTGTAGATTCTCTCCATTCCTGTGTGGACTTGTAGGCATGCCATAAACACAGAAGCATTAAGGGGGAGGCCTAAGACACAGATACCAGCCCACCGTACATCAGTGCCTCGCAATTTCTTTTGAGACGAGCAAGCCAAGAATGACCAACCCTGAGCTGTGTATCAGGAAGGCAGATCCTATCTGTTGGGTAAGTTCACTGCCAAAGCCGCTTCACCATCCTTTGGAAAGTATCAGGGCATCTTCTGTTTGACATTTTACCGGTTCCTGTTGTGAACTTAATTCAGGTTCACCTTATTTGTTCTGGTGCATTTCTGTTTTCGACAATGAGGTAAGATGTGTGGGCTGCCGTTCCAGCCTGATTCTTCTCTAAGTTCCAATTTCCTAAGATTCGATGCTCAAGTTTCCATGTGCTACATGCTGTGACCCAGCCATGTGTTAACCTCCCTCTACATAAACCTGCATGTCTGGTACAGAGGAGCAAAGCCACAGAACAGTATCCCCGGAACACTATAGAGACCTAAGGCTGGATGCAAAACCCAGAGGAAAACTCACTAAACTTTTACCTTGCAACTTAAGGAGATTCCATGAACTCAGGAGAAGGGGATGTGTACCTGTCTGTGCCTCTGTCTTAGATTTAAAGGTTTATTTCCTCCTCACCTGTGTGACAGCTCCGTGGTTTGTTAACTTTCCATTCATGCAGGAGGGCTAAACAAATACACTGCACCCCCTCTGTGACCCTCAATCCCACTGAGGCTTATTTCTGAAGCAGAGCTGAGTACATGTACCAGCCATTATGTGTTCTTTGATCTACATCCTGTCGACCACTGTGATGATCCCAGGGCACAAGCTGAACAACCCTGGTGCTCTGTGGTTCTTGGCACTCAGCTGAGCTCAGTGGGTAATTTCTCTAAGTATATATGTGCTGAAGTGTACCTACCAATTATATCTCTTTGGAAGAGCATAAAGGCATTATGCACAGTCCCAGATGTGCTCACTCGAGCCACCTACACAGAGGGGGCTCTTTCTTCTCCTCCAGGGTTCAGAAGCAGCTGAGGGTAAGGGCTCTGTGTCAGGTATAGGATAGTGGGCACGGTTCTCTATTGCTTATACTTTTATTAACATGTATTCATTGTAGAGGTTCCTAGGGCGACGTGTGATCATTTAATCCACGTATCCAGTATGCCTGGGTCAAATCCAGGAAGTTAACCATTTCTGCTCATCATTTATGTTGGAAGCCTTTGAACACCTATCATGTAGACCTTTCCCAAATAAAAGGTTATTATGGACTATGTAGTCACCCCACTACACAGTGGACCAACCACAATTTATTCCTATCTGGCTCTTTTGGTATCTAAATTCTGTTTATGCCCCTCACCCTTCCCAGCCTCTAGTAATCAGTGGTTTACATTTATTTCAATTCTTCAGCTTTTACATAGAACATGTAGTATTTGGCTTTCAGTGTCTGGCTTATTTCACTCAACCTAATGTCCTCTGGCTCTGACCATGCTGTTCAAATGGTTGGATTTCATTCTTCTTTGTGGATAAATACTAGTTCATTTTGTATAAATACCACTGTACTTTTTGATTGAACCCAGGGCCTCATACAGACTAGGCAAGTATCCTACCAGCTAAGTTATATCCCTAGCTAGACACTGCTGTTCTTTATTTTAGCTCCAAAAATTAAGCCAGAGAAAACCTATTCTCCAGAAAAGAACACACTTCTAGGATGCTTGGTTTCATAGAGGAGAGGGGAAAGGGAGGGTTACCTGTGACATTGCACTGAGTTCAAATTCTCCCAAAATACAAGATCGTGCAAAAAGACAAATACTCCTAAGTACAACATGTATTCCTAGACCAAATGCCTACTAAAATTTGATCTTGCAAATTGTACTTGAATAGAACAAGATGGCATCCAGGCCCTTAAGCCCTACCCTGCGAAGTGCAAAGAATGAATCTCCAGGCCTGTCTGGAATTCATAGGTTGGAGCCCTGGGTAGCAGTTGTTAGCATCTGTCCTTCAACTTCCTATCCAGAAGAACTGAGGGTGAAGAAGGTCAAAGGTCAGAAATACCAGAATAACTTAAGATAGGACCAGGGCCAATGATAAATTTGACTTGTCTTAGCATGGATTATATGCTCTGCCTCAAAACACACTGTGTAATTTCTCATTACTAAATGTCAACTGTATTCTGTTCCCCCCTCTCTCCCTCATTCTCTCTCCCTCTCTTTTTCCATTCCTGCCATTTTCTTTCCACCTTTCTCCAGAAGCTACATGGGTAGAGTAATGAGTCACAGCAAAGGGAAATTGACATTCTTCATTTTTCTTTGGCTTTCTCCACATTTTCTTGGAGGGAAATACGATGATTTAAAAAAAATCCCAATAGGTTGAATTTCTGCCACCATCTTAAAGATCTATCCAGATCACATAATTCTTTTCACTTGCTATTTAGTTTCATAAGCCTTCTCCTTTTACTTGTGTTCTATTCTTGTTTTGGGGGCAACTGCCGACATACACAGCTCTAGATTTTATTTTAAGTAATTTGTAGTTGACTATCGTTTATTTGTGCAATTGGTGTAATTAAATCTAATTACATAATTGGTGAAAGACTGAGTAATCACATAATTAGAATGTACAATAATAACTGTTGAAATCCTATTATGATGACGTGCCATGATACAATTATGATGTGCAGTGATGTAGGGGTGCTCGCAGGGTACCCTCCCAGGAGAGGACCCTCTCGGACTGCCTGAATGGAACTGGACAAAGGCTGAGGCCACAGGCAGGAGTTGACAGCATCGGAACCTGAACTTCCATCTTATCTGCTAATCTAACCTTAGGGAGTGATGCTTTGAAGGCTGTCATGGTGGAGAAGGGCAACATCTGTGGGCAGAAGCATCTGCAGCTTCAAGACCCAAGTCACCAAAAAAAATATCCCTGAAGCACACAGTATGGGAGCTGCCAGGCATCCACTGGAGTTGCCGAAATTTTCATTTCTGTCATCTTCTTAACACAGGGAACAGAGTCAGACCACTAGAGAGGCTGGCTTCTCAGCCCTTGTTCTTTTAATTGGCTGTGTCCCCTCACCTCACTGCAGGCCACCTTCCCCTTCTTAATTCCACATCCTGGATTAGGTCATCATCCTCAGCAGCAAGCAGCAGCAGCACTCCCAACAGCTAGGCATCAAGCACACACTCTCCAGAAGCCCCCTTCTACCGATGATCCCCTGCTCAAGTGTCCTCCACTGATACATTGCCGAGATACTCACCGAGCCTCAGATCCCCCATCCCCACCTCACAGACCTCCTTATCCAGCCCACAGTTACCACCCTCTCTATGACTCCTACCAGAACCTTCCTCCATGTGCTACTTGAGCACCCAGGCAGCTGAAAATCCCTGGGTAAAGGCACATAGGCCAAATGACTGGCTTCACTATTGATTAATGAGCTCAAACTGCAGATTGACACCCAATACTCATAGTCAAACCGCTATTTTTCTCACATTTATTCTCTGCCCAATTTTCCAAAGTCACTATTTCTCAGTTTTCTTCTTACCTTTTATTTAAACACTTTCCTGATCCTACAATGAAGTAGCCAAGGCTGGGTACTTGTGAAAGAATGGTTGTTTGGCTTGTGCTTCAGAAGTTTCTAGGACATTATGCTAGCGTCATCTCCACTCTGGTGAGGGCTTCGCAGAGGATGGCATCACAAAAGCACATACTTCACACAGAGGTGACACAGCAAGACAGGAAGCCAGAGCATGGGGAAGGGGCAATCTCTTGAGCTTCCAGTTAGCCCCACTTCTAAAAGTCTCACCGCCTGTCAACATCATCACACTAAGGACCAAATCCACAACACAGGAACCCTTGCTGGGGACAAATCACATCCAAAGCACAGAACTTCTCTTGCCTCCCAAGTCCCTTCCTTTACCACTAGCTCAGCTGATACCTCGAGTGGTAACGCCACGTGACGTCACACATGGACTCAGACCAAGTTTTACTCTATTTCCTCCCTGTGCCCCTCCCTACCCTACAGTCCCATGTACCCAGCACCTCCCTGTAACCTCCTCAGAGTGAGGCAGGGGAATTTCCCTCCTCTGATAAGAAACTAAATCCTCAGTAAATGTCCTTTCAGCCTTGCCTGTCCAAGTTGCTATAGCGATCCATCCCCTGCGACAGACGTAGGGGCTCCTACCAGGAGACTGCCATGGCCTCTTGTCCCTTAGCCTGTCTCACTCTGGTCCCCTCTCTGCTACTCACTACCTCTTCACTTGTCAGAGACATGAGCCACGTCCCTGTGGAAAACCCTGTGGAATCCTGAGCCTGCTGTCTCCCCAGCCTTTAGCGGATAGCCACTTCCTCCTGCTCAAAGCCTTCTGTTCCCCAGCCCCCTGCCATCCCACCCTCCTTGGTTACAGTCTTCCTCAGTTTCCCATCCCAGCTCCTCCTGCTTCATTCTGCCTTTGAATGTTGGAAAGTCTCCATTTTCATTCTGGATCACTGTCACAGTTCAGTGGGAAATGTCTCACAAAGGCTGATGCATTTGAACACTTGATGCCCAGCTGGCTGTCTGGGAAGGTTGCAGAATCCTTGGGGACAGGAGGCAGGGCAGGCTGAAGCGGGTCACAGGGGAAGACATTGAAGGTTACAGCCCTGCCCCATTTCCTTCAGTCAGGTAGCTGCTTCCTGTTGGCCTCCTGCACCATAGGACCAGGCCGCTAGCCCAGCCACTAAGCTTTGCCTGTTCCAACACTGTGAACCCAGATAAACCTCTCCCCCTTTAAGCCACTGTGTCAGGCACTGACATCCATGATGACAAAAAAACTAACCAATGGACTGCCATTTCTCCCTCTACACTCTCTCTGCATGGTCCCATCTCTTCATAGGAGTTCAAAAATCATCCCAATTCCCAAATGTCATTTAAATTCAATTCCTGTCTTCTAAACTCTAGACTTGCATATCCATGCCCAACCTGACAATGCCTTCCTTGGGTATCACAAACTTCTCAAACTTAATCCATGATGGAAATCGTGATTTCTCTACAAACCACACATCACCGCACCTGTCTTTCTCACTGGATTATGAGTATGATGGGATTGTGTAAATGGTTTGCTGGTTTACAGCAACCAGCACAGATGATGTCATTAACTTTCTGTTGAAAAAAAAATAATAAAGGGACCACCCTGGGGGCAACATGTATAAGCCTCAGAGTCTGAGCACTGGAGTAAACCTCACAGTCATCACAGGGGTTGAGGCAAAAACAAATAATAATAGGTGAAGTTCAAAGCTCAGAACCTTGAATGCAGGGATATCAGTCCTACTAACTGAATTTTATCTTCCCAGAATGCATCTGCGGAGGCCCTAGTGCTCAGTGTTATGGTACTTAGAGATAGGGCCACTGGTGGGTAATGAGTTTTAAATGGCAGTGCAAGGGTAGGACTTCCTGGTGAGATTAATGCAGGCACCAGGGACACCAAAGGCCTCTCCCTGCTCCCAAGAGGTGGCATAAGAGGAACACGGGGGGCTGGAGAGATAGCCTAGCGGTTAAGAGCACCGACTGCTCTTACAGAGGACCCGGGTTCGATCCCCAGCACCCACATGGTGGCTAAAAACCGTCTGTAACTCCAATTCCAGGAGAACTCCAGTTCCAGGGGAAGCCGAGACCCTCTTCTGACCTCCGTGGCACTGCACGACACGGGTGCACAAACCTACAAGCAGACAGCACATTCATACACATTCAAAAAAAATAAAATAAAAAAAAAATAAAAAAAAGAGGAACACGGACACCTGTAAGCCAAAGGAAAGCCAATGTCTTAAATGTTCTCACTTGTTGTTAGGCTTCTCAACACCTTGAGCTCTTTGTCCACCTTCATCCAGCTATCAAGATGTCTCCTCCTACCCATTTCTTGCCAATAGACTGATAGCCTGATGCCTGCCAAACCATAACTGGGTACCCACACTCTGCCTATGTATTCTAATCACTACACGGGTGTCCCTATTCTGCCAAAAGCCTCATTATTATCAGCTCCATTCCACAAATGTAGCACTTGATAATTAGAAAATAAATGATGATAATAACTGCAATTAAAGAAGGACACGGTTAGCACATGCCTTTAATCCCAGCACTCTGGAGGCAGAGGCAGGAGGATCTCTGTGAGATTGAGGCGAGCCTGGTCAAAGAGTGAGTTCCAGGCCAACTGGGGCTGTCTCAAATAGAACAAAGAAACTAATAACAAAGAAAAGGACACTGTTCTAACTTTCTAGCTCCACCAAGCAGTCTTCTAGGAACTTTTTAATGCTGGTCCAATTAATCTTCAGAACAATATTATCTGTGGGGTTTGCTCTATGTGTATCATCTTCATATTTCAAAGACACAAGGGCACAGAGAGGAGGTTAAGTAGCATGCCTGAGTTTACTTTGTCCCTAAGCAACTACGTAGAATTTGGACTCCAGTAGTTTGACACCAAAGCTGTGTTTTGATACTGGGCTGACTTGCTCCAAGTCTTGCCATGGTCAAGGCCTGAGCTTGTCAGAACCCATGTGCTGCTCAGACTCTCCATGAATTCAGGTCTCCTCCGCAGTGTCTCTCCTCTGCAGTGTCTCTGGGGACTGGTCAGCAGGATCTGAGATAGCACTGCGTCTTCATCAGAACCTGGCTGAAAAGAATTGTTTTCTGTTTTGTTGATTTCCAAACTGTCAGGACACCAAGCCAGAAACTTGTAACACAGGAGAGAAGGTGAAGGAAATCTATGTCAAGTCATCTTTGTGCATTAACGAGGCCACTGTGAGAGGGTTCTCAAGGGGTCTTCTCTGCATATAGCAAGCCAAGTGTGATGGTGTATGCCTTTAATCCCAGCACTTGGGAGACAGAAGCAGGAGGCTCCCTGTGAGATTGAGGCCAGGCTGGTTTCCAGAGTGACTCCCAAGCCACTTGGAGCTACAGGGAGATGCAGTCTAAAAAAAAAAAAAAAGCCAACAACAACAAAAAAGGAGGGTAATGGTTAACTTCATGCAACTTGGAATCGCCTTGGAGAGACACATCTAGACGTGTCTCTGGGGTGTTTCCAGAGAGGTCTAATTGAGCAGGGAAGACCCACCTTGAATGTGGGCAGCACTGTCCCATGAGCAGGCGTCCTAGAACTAAACAAAAAAGCAAGAAAGGAGAAAGCAGGCTGAGCCTTGCATCCATCCCTCTCTGCTTCCTGACTTCGGAGGCTGTGAGCAGCTATCTCATGCTTCTACCATCATGCCTTCTCTGCCGGGATGGACTGTATCTTCTGATACCACCAGCTGAAATAAATCCTTCGTGTTTTAAATCGCCTTTGTCAAGTATTTTTTCATATCAAAGAGAAATCACTAATACAAGGAGGTGGTGTTATGTAGCTCTCTTCCCTTCCTGGTGCAATGGAAAGTTTCCAAACCTAAAATCACCCACGCTCTTGGGATTGATATTTACCCCCTAGCACTATATTCTAGCCCCTGTTAACAAGTCCACCTCTAGGCATAAATGACTCCTAAGCTTGTGAGGCCACCTGTTTTTACCCTCCATAGAGATTTGAAAGTCAGAGCTCTGAGAAGTCTCTGGATCACTGACTGTCTACTAACAAGTGGGTGGGTGAAACTCAATAAAATAATCAATCACCCCCCCAAAACTGATATTAATAAAGCAGAATAGGTATAAGATTTTAAATGAAGACGAGTCATTGGGTTTAAAGGAAAAGATCAATAAACCAACACTCCAGCAAATGTCAACCTGAAAAGAAATCCCTTGTGAATGGTGCTTAAGCCAAGTGGGTCGAGCCATCTTAATTATTCACAATGTGAATAGTGTTCACTATTCGTTAGATGACTCTCTAAAGTTGCCCTTCATCTTCTATCTTACTTCTCTCCTAAATATGGCCCCCAGGAATTCAATGGAATGATATAGAAAACTATAGAGAGGGGATGATTCCCTCCTGTCTGCATAACCAAGGCTTTCAGAGTTTTCATTAAATTCTCAAAGACTTCAATATGTCCAACATTTGATGACGCCGTGGGCCGGGGCACCCTACAGAAAGAGCATTAAACATTAGAGGCTTAATCCTTGTCACCTAAGCACCTCATCCAAGAACATTTGTAATGCAATAAGGGATAGCTTGGGCTTTAGAGCCAGAAAAACCCAGTGTTCCCATTCCAGGTCTGACATTTAAAGCTGAGTGAACTTAGAAAAGTGTCTTAGTGTCTCTGAACCACAGTCTATAATATGATTGATGATGATCGTGCTCACTACACACCACAGGATTACAGAGCCATTACAATATTCCCCTGACCAAATAGTTAAAAACAAAACAAGAAAGCATGCATATTTGTACACAGAAGGAAGAAAATGAAAATCTTTTCTACAGGAGCCAGAAAATGGTGGGCAGCTCTAAGCTCATGTGTAGAGAGGCTGCTGTGAGGTCTTTGGGCAGTGCACTTGAGGCTTTGTGACAGATGCTTACCCAGCCCCTTACTCACCCCGATGCTGCCTAGATGACCTGTGCCTTCTGTACTTTCATTTCATTTTATTTCATTATCAAAAAAAGCCTCACTCCTCAGTTAGAAACGCTGTGTGTCCCACAAAAGCAAGTTGAGAAGTGAAGAGTGGAAATGTGTCGAGCACCAGTCAAAAGTGAGACCCTAAAACAGTGGCTGCCTCTCAAGAAACTTACTTTAAAATACTTTTATTTATTATTTGTATTTTATGGGCATGGGTGCATTGCCTGCATGTATGTGAGTGCACCTGTGCCATGCAATGCCCTCGAAGGTCAGAGGAGGGCATTGGATTCCCCAGGAACTGGAGTTATAGATGGTTGTTAGCCACCATGTAGGTGCTGGGATCCCAACCCGGGTCCTCTGCAAGAGCATTCAGTACTCTTAACTGCTGAGCTGTCTCTCCAGCCCCTCCAGACACTTTCTTGACATAAAGTAGACACAAAAGACATGGAGACGTGCAAACTGGGAACTCCAAAGGCAGGAGCTCAGGATAAAGACTCAAGGAGCCACTGTCAGGCCCAACGACACTCATGGATTCGTATTCTCAGAGATGGACTCTTGCGTCTCCCTCTCCCTCTGACTGACCACAGTGTTCCCTCCCCTTTCTTATTTAAGGTGTCCGTCCCCTAGCCTAGGGCAGCTCCCTAACAACACAGTTCAAAAAGAAAACACCGAGACCTGGCTGAAGTCATACGTAAAGGGGAAGCCTTGGTTGTTTGGGTTTTGAACTGTTTACCTACCATAGGTCTGCTATGGTCTGCTACTGAAGTTCAAGTCCAAGGATAGGGTATTTTCTATCACTTAGTCATTAATCCCCCCCTCTCATTTGATCTTACAATTTCAGGTATGCACACATACCTGGAGTCCTGCAGATATCATTAGTTTTATATATGACTGCTCCAGAAGGCAAGTGTTAATGATTCAGTTTCTGCTCTGACCGACTAGGCATGGCCCAGACCCCTTGATCCTAGCCCCGGATTGGGATAGGATCCACATTCTTTCTACAAAGTCCCCGAAAGTCTTTCAGCCTCTAACAACTGAACTTTGAAGTAGAATTTGGAGGACGAAGCTGGGAACGTGGCTTTAAACATCATCTCCCCTCTTTGCCGTTCAGCTTTCATGTCCCTGGATCCAAAGAGAGACCACTGGCAAACTCGTGTCTTTTTAAAGTCCTTACGGGACAAGAAGTGAGGTATGGGGAGATGCCTGCCCTTAGGGACAGAGCCCAGAGTATCAGGAGAGCCAGGCTGCTCCCCAGCAATGCAGGGAAGCAGGACTGCTTGGAAGGACTCAGGACCAGCTCTGTCCAGCAGGGAGGACACAGTAAGGTACTGACTGTTCTTCAGGCTCTCTCCTACCACATGGCCAACATGCACCATCTGTCCCTGAAGCCAGAGTTCCTGGGATGCAGATTTTGCAGGTGTCACCCTTAACTGTGTATTCTAGTCTTGGCTTCTCTGAGCCTGCTTGTCTATCTAGGAAATGCCTTATAAGATTCATAAGAAAACAGGATGTGAACTAGAACCTGGTATACAGTTAGCATACTTTCAGTGTGACTGTTGTATCACTACTGTAACTTGTCAGGCTCCAGGTGAGGCTGTTAACTCCTAGAAGGCAGGAAGATGTGTCTGTTCCATCCTGTGGCCCCAGCATCCAGGATAGAACTGATGCAAACTAAGGCTCAGTAAATCTGTGCTGGGTGGATGAATGAGCTGAGCAAATCCACTAGAGGGCGCTGGGCTATTTGTACAAAGCTTGACAGGGCTACAGATGCCTGAGAAAGGCCCCCTCTGTGGTGGGGGGAAGAGAGGGAGAAAAAAGAAAAGGAGGAGGAGGAGGAGGAGGAGGAGGAGGAGGAGAGGAGGAAATGGAACAGGCATACAGTGCACAGAAACTGAGCAATTTGAGGATCAACAGGAAACAATGGAAGTTCTAGCAAAGAATTAAAGTTGGACAAAAAGATGGCGTTGGCAGGTACGGTTGGTCTCTTGGTCCTTCTGTCAAGCTGAACAAATACCGGATGTATTAGATAGGAGAGGTGGGAGATGAAACACAGCCCACCTTTCTCCATCAGCCAGGAGAGACTTCCCTGACTTAGGAAAAAGAGCAATCCCTCAGCAGGCCCTGCTACTGAAGTCACAGACAAAGCTAATTCTGGAATGACCAATAATTCTGCAGGGTAGGTTGGTGGGCTCTCCTCCCTCACCCAGGAGCCTTCTCCCCTGCTACCCTGGCCAGGCCTGAGCAGGGCAGCAGAGCTGCTCTGCCTCGCTCAGAACCCAGGCTACAAGTGACATTCGTGTGGCCGCCACAGGCGGCTCAAGGCTAGACTGGGCCATGGTATGAGCACCAAAGGAATTAATGTCCTTCTTCCTAAGGTCTCAGGAGCAAACTAAGAGCCAGCAGGCACCAAGGAACCACTGAGATGGAGGAGTGGGCGATCCTCTTTGAAACTGGCCCTGCACCCTTTAGCAGCACTGTGGGCCCCTCTTATAGGACCCCGGTCCTGACATAACAACCCCATAATGGTACTAACAGAGACCCCAGATTCTAGATGTACGAGTATCAGTCTGTCTGTGCCCCAGGGCCTCTGTGGCTAAGTGATTCACAGTATATGACATGCGATGGCAGGAGGCCCCTCCCCTCCCAGGATCTAGGAGAGCAAGAGGAAGTTGCTTAACCGGAAAAGGCAAATTTAAAGAGCCATTTGTGGTTTCAGACACGGTATTTTAATCTTTTTTGAAATGCCAAATAATATTAAAGGAGAGCATGCTATTTTTATGATTGTTCAGAAGGGTCACAGAATAACGACAGGTTGAGAACATTGCCTGGAGGTTCTTGCCTTTATTATGTGCATGTGTCCCTGTTCTATTTATAACTGACATTAGTTGCCTGGTTCCTACAGAGTTATACATGGAAACACCACCATCCAGAACTAAGAGATGTGCGCAGCCCCTTAGCCTTACCTTCTTGGGAGCTCTTGAATATTCTGGGCCTCATGTGCCTGGTTCTCAGAACTAGCAGGTAGGAGCTGATCAAATGCACATTTGAGAAATCAAATTCCCTGCCTCTTTGTCTCTTCATCAGAAGACCTCCTGTTTGACCCATCCTGGCTTCAGATCCCAGTCTCCTGCTCCCCCAAGTCCAAGACAGCAGTGGTAAGGTACCTTCCAGCCACAAACGTTTGTCAGCATGATTTGGTGAGGTTTAGCACGAAAGCAATTTCTTACTGGGAAAATCATTTATCATGGACAGTCTGTCGAAAACAATCTCATTTCAAGCCCTTCCCTGGGAGAAAAGAACTGACAACTGGCACTAAGTAATCTACAACATGGCCACTGGGAGTCATTTATCTTTTCCTTGCCCAGCCCAAGACTAGCTACATCCAGCAGAGAAGAGAAATAAGTCATAGCTGCCCCAAGGGACTTCAGGTAAAAGGGAAGGGACTCCTGGGACCACACTCCCGTTTTACTTGTAGTCCAAGTCCAGAAGTGAGATTGCAGAAGCTGTTGAGAACAGTGCCCCTCCCTCACTTCAAATCAGCCCCTTTTTGTACTTTCTGTTCAGTTTAAAGGCCAGGCTTCTCCTTCTTAAGGTGTAATTAAGAAAAGGCTTATTGCTTTTTCATAATTCAACTTCCCCTTTGCCTGGAGCATTATTTCCTTTCCCAGACCATAGCGTGGCATTTATAGCATATTAGATAATTATTATGTACGTGCTGTTTCTACTAACGTCAACCCTCTGGAAACAGGTTATCAAGCAATGTGAGGCCCAAGGAGTAAAGGAAACAGAGGAAAGGTTTCCTCCATTAGAAGCCTGCCTTCCTCTGAGTGTGTGTTGGGGAGATGATTAGCTACACATGGGGAAATAATGGACCCTTTTCCATAGTGAATGTCTGTGTAAACCCAGGTTTTACTTTGCAGGTTCAACTCATCCTAGAAGATGCTCCTGGATTTAATGGTTTCCATCATTTTAAAGTTTTATCATCAGGGACTAGAGAGATGGCTCGGCAGTTAAGGGTACTGGCTGCTTTTGCAAAGGACCAGTGTTCAGTTCTTAGCACCCACATGGAGACAGAGACATCCATAACTACAGTTCCAGGGTACCCAATGCCCTCTTCTGGCTTCTGTGGGTGCAGTTATATCCATGCAGACAAAACACTCATACACGTAAAACACATTAATTAAATTTAAAAAATAATACAAGGTATTGCCACAGCCCTTGATTGCCTCTCGGAACTGCAAGGTAAGACCCTATTGATGAAGACACCATACACTGTAGACACAGGACTTAGAGTAATTGAATTGGAACTGGCCTGGAATCCTCCTCCCGCAAAGACTAGCTCTCCCCGTATCAGAAGTCAGTATGCAAGCTGCCGAGGTTCAAGAAAACTGGTCAATGATCCTACCCAGATGTAAAGCCGAAGAACCACAGCAATGACCAGACCGGCAAAATATGCAGTAGTGGCACTTATCTGGGGGATAATCGACAGTGGGTTTAAGGCCCACTCAGTGGGACCTGAGGAGGTCACAGACCCTGAAGAAAAGTCTACTTCCGTCACCCACCCCCCCAGACAAACGTACTCTCTTACCATATGCTAAATACATATTCTTATATTTACAGACAAGTATAACTCTCATCCCTAATTAAAGAAGCTCCTTTTTGCAATGTATGAAAGCTATTACAAAGTTCAACAACTGGTCAAACACAGGCAATAAGAGACCATGGGGTCTCCAGGCCTAAGTAACAAATCTACAATGCAACCTTCACACCTAAGGCTCAGGGAACATCGTGGAAGAGAGGGGAGAAAGAGTGTAAGAGCCAGAGGGACTATATACCTGCTGCCGGTTAATCCATTCTAGACTGACAGGGAAGCTGCACCGATGAAACCTCCACAGTGTGGTGGTCTAACAAGACCTGTATATGATGCAGAGCAGTTGGAATGCCAAGGTGGATGGGAAATTTCCTGGGATCCCACCTCAAGATGAAGAGCTACAGTTCATCAATGGATGCTGGGGGAGAGAGAATCAGTTTTCTCCAGGAACTGGCTTCCTGAGAGGTTATCTAATCCTAGGTGGGCAGCCCTATACACAGGAACACATGAGCACTTCTAAATACAGTCAGGGCATCATATGCATATATATATATATATATATATATATGTATGTGTATATATATATGTGTGTATATACATATATATATACATATATATATGGACATATACATATATATATGGACATATACATACATGTATACATATATAATGCTTGTATGTATATGTAAGAGTAGCTATCAAAGAAGAGTACAAGAAACTGGGAGCAAGTGGGGGACACAGGAGGAATTGGAGGGGACAGGGAGGGATGGAAATAATGCAAATACAATACTTTCATATGAAATTCTCAAAAATAGGGGGCTGGAGAGATGGCCTAGCGGTTGAGAGCGCCGACTGCTCTTGCAGAGGACCCGGGTTCTATTCCCAGCACCCACATGACGGCTGAGAACCGTCTTTGGCTCCAGTTCCAGGGGAATCCGACGCCCTCTTCTGAACTCCGCGGCATTGCACGACACGGGTGCACAAACCTGCATGCAGACAGTACATTCATACGCATAAAAATAAATAAATAAAAAAATTAAAAAAAAAAGAAATTCTCAAAAATAAAGTTAAAATTTTGGCATCCACAAGAGATTTAGAACATGCTGCCAGATGTAAATCATGACATAATCCCTGTGCTTTCTGGGAGCAAAATCAAAACGGAGTCTTCACAGATAGTCAGCTCCTGTCTCATCTCTGAAGGAGTCACATAACAGACACTTTTCCATCATTGCTATACAAATTTTGATTTGATCATAAATCTCCAGGTTTCATACATGAGCTATTTTGGATGAAATTGTCCTCAAATTATTTTCATTTTGTTGTCATTATCAGTGATCTGAAATTCCAACTTTGAAAGAAAAAAATATTGTGATTTTTTTTTTTTTTTGCCCAAGCCAAATGCAGGGATTACAGTTAAAATTTTCAGTTCAAATCCTACATCTGCCACTTGCCGTCACTTTAAAGTGAGCCATTCTAACCTCTCCAGGCTTTGGTTTCCTCGTCTATAAAAGACAAGCGATATTAGTATTATGTTCTCAACTGCAATGAGGTTGAAAGGAGGCAAAATGTACAATGGGCTCTTAGTAGAGTGCCTGCCACAAAGAAATAATTTAATTAAAAATTATTCCAGAAAGCTCTCTGTCAGTGATGCCTGGCAGGGGGGCATGCTATTTTTTTACCAACTGATCAAGAGTTTCTAGAAGTCAGTGTACAAAGCACCCTCGAGAACACTGGAGAAGGAGGTGGGTGGGGAGACTGGATTTGCATAGAGACTGACTAGGAAGGGCATTTGGAAAAGCCACCTGTGACGGTAGGACACCAGAAGGACAAACTGGAAAGTCAACAGAGGGGCTCGGGAATGCCCAGAGACGGCTGGGCCTGTGAATGAGTGTGGGACAACTTTCTCCTTCCCTCTGCTCCCCCACACCAGGCTTAACCTGTGCCACAAGACACACTTTCCGGGGCTGGAGAGATGGCCTAGCGGTTAAGAGCACCGACCGCTCTTACAGAGGACCCGGGTTCGATCCCCAGCACCCACATGGTGGCCGAGAACCATCTGAAACTCCAATTCCAGGAGAACTCCAGTTCCAGGGGAATCCGACACCCTCTTCTGACCTCCGCGGCATTGCACGACACGGGTACACAGACCTATGTGCAGACAGTACATTCATACACATACAGAAATAAATAAAAAATTTATAAAAAAATATTTATTTTTAGCTTTTAGATTGTGTGTGTGTGTGTGTGTGTGTGTGTATACACATATGTGCCAGTGCTCTTGGAGGCCAGAAGAGGGCTTTGGACATCCTGAAGGTGGAGTTTGAAGCACTTGTGAGTGGCCTGATACGCATGCTGCAAACTGGACTCATGTCCTATGCAAGGGCAGTATACACTCCTAACTGCCGGGCCACCTCTCTAGCCCCAACCAATACTTAATAAACATAGAAAGTAAACCAATTTGTACACGTGCAAAGTCATTAGTCTGCCCAAGTGCTGTCTTGTTTTATCACAACCTAGGCTAACTAGGCATTACGTTGAAAGACTCTTCATCTTTACTCATTCTCTCCTTTTCAACCACCTCCAGGGATATCAGAAATTCTACCTGAGGCCACTTGTCCATGACACATTCATTTCCTTTACTGGGTGATTACAGTACCCAATTCCCACAAGGCAGCAGGTCCTCATGACCTTTGAGACAACCGTCAGAGACATGGGGCCGTCAATGTTCACTATGTGAGGCCTTGCTTTGTTTGGAACAAGAAAACAGCAACTTACCATAGAAATGACATCACTAGGATTTGGTGGGTGCTATTTGGAAAGTGTGGCTAAAACATCATAAGTAGAGATGCATGTTTAAACCACAAGTGATATAAATAATGTTGACTCCTCCAAAGAAAGGTGTTTGTGGTCAAGAGCTTTTGTGTTTCCAGATGAATGAGAAGGACATGTTCTAGAAGGAACTGGAGGAGTGATAATACCCATGGACAAGACAGAAAGTAAACAAGCAGCCGAGAGGGGAATCCATCGCATAGGAATAGCAGTATGAACAGGTGTTAGCTTAATTTAGAGTTAACAATTCGTCATCCAGAACCATCTCTTTCACTTCTGTCCATAGAATCAACATACTAAAATTGCAGGATTCATTTAATTAAATATGACTTGGTAGGAAAACTCCCTGGAATACGGTCCACTCCTCAAGTAGTAAGGACAGAGGCTTGAAAGTAGACTGAAGCCTCTGTCATCTTTCGTATGGGTGCTGACGATTTACTCAAAGGGTAGCAAAGCATGGAAGAAGGTGTTTCCCCTAAATTCTCTGCTGCACGGCGTCTTCTGTGGATGAGGACAGGAGACGTGCACATCTAACTGTTCATCCTGAAATTACCCAGCTTTGTTGACACCATCAGGGTTAGAAATCAATCCTCTGTCAGTTCTTTTAGAGGGACTGGCACCCAGGCTCCCCGGGAAGCACAGCTTCCAGCGTCACTGAGAGCCACACAGTTCCTGTCTCTTTGGCTCCAAGCTCATATTGAGAGGAAATAGGCCCCTCGGCCAGGCAAGGAAAGATGCTGTCTATAGGCATTAGGAAAGGATTTTGAATTCAGGAACTCCCTTGACTACTCTGCAGTACATACCCCACTGTCAGAGAAACTACGCTTAATATCCTTCTACTCGAGGCAAAGCAGATAACCTCATTAGTAATCTGCTTACGTTATTAATTTCTAGAGCTCATTCATTCCTGAAGACCAGGTGCCTCTAGAAGGTGCCGAGTGGCTGAGTGCTCAACACACCTGGGTGGGCAAGGTATGGAGACTGGGATTTCCCTGGGACTCATAAGAGTTGAGGTTATTTTGTTTATTTTTTTTTAATTTTATTTATTTCTGTATGTGTATGAATGTACTGTCTGCATGCAAGTCTGTGCACCTGTGTCGTGCAATGCCGCGGAGGTCAGAAGAGGGTCTCGGATTCCCCTGGAACTGGAGTTCTCCTGGAATTGGAGTTTTCAGACGGTTCTCGGCCACCATGTGGGTGCCGGGGATCGAACCCGGGTCCTCTGCAAGAGCGGTCGGCACTCTTAACCACTAGGCCATCTCTCCAGCCCCTATTTTGTTTATTGTATTGCTGACATCATCGAAGTCCTGTAAAACCTATGAAATAGCATGTTCCTCTCTTTTGCCATTTATATAGGTAACTGGGAAAATTATGTTTGATGGATATGTTTAAGGAATATAAGTTGAAATGATTCTTTCCTAGCTACTCTATAATCAGCGATCTTCTCCCACTAAGCAACTTGAGGATGGGTGTGAAAGTGTTCATTCTTTTGTTCTTGATGGTTTTCTATGTGTCTTTTGTATTTTTTGCTGTGCGTGCATAAGAAATACATGTGAAGATGTGTATGAATGGGTTGCAGACATATGTGGGGGGTATCTTTACCTTTAAAAAGATCCTATAAAATCAATGATCCAAACACCTGGCAACCTAACTCCCCCGAGCGAACTCTTATACTTGGTTTAAAGTGTCCTCTAGCTCTCTTGTGGTAGCTGTAACAAAACACCTGAGATTAACAGCTTAAAAAGGAAATGTTGGGCTACCAGGATGGCTCAGTGGGTAACGCTGCTTGCCGCCAAGCTTGATAACCTTGGTTCAGTCCCTACAACCCACAAGATGGATGAAGAGAACTGACTCCTCTAAGCTGTCCTCTTCTGCTTGCACACTATGCAACACACACACACACACACACACACACACTTAATAAAGGTAATAGCAATTTTCCTGCATTAAAAGAGAAATGCTAATTTTGGTTAATGGTTCCAGAAGTTTCCATTCATGGTCACCTGATCTCATCACTTTGGGCTCACTTGTGGTAGCCAGTATGTCACAGAAGGAACACTTGATAGGAAAAGTATGCTCACATCATGACAGTGAGGAAGCAAAAAGAGAGAAGGTACAAGGGTACAAGGGTCTCTATACCTCCTTCAAAAGCTTGCCCCTAAGACCCAACTCCTGGAGGGCCCACCACCTCCCCACAGTCCCACGGGTTGACTACTAAGCCTCCAACACAAGGACTCTAGCAGAGAGTGGTGGTGTACACCCTCTAATCCCAGCACTCAGGAGGCAGAGGCAGGAAGATCTGACTCAAGCTTTCTAGGAAAACTATCAGTTGGTGAACTCCACAATCTAGGAGTCATTCTTAATCCTTCCCTATTTTTCAACTAAATGGCTGCTCTGCCTGATACTGTCCCAACTCAAGGCATCAGTCTCTCACTTAGTGAGACAGCCTTCCAAAGAACCTTCTTACCTTTGCTTTTCATTTCCCCTACATTCTATTTTTCACATCTCAGTCAGAATGACTTTATTTTATAGCAGCTTTACTGAGTTAATGTACCATACAATTCACCCATTTAAAGAATATAATTCATTGGTTTTTAGTATATACACAGAGTTGTATATCTATCCTTAAAATCAATTTTAGAATATTTTCATCATCTCAAAAAGAAAGCTCATATCCTTTAGCTATGCCAACCCACATGGTCCCTGCCAACCCTAACCACAAAGCTCTAAGTGAGTACTAACCCACTCTTATCTCCAACCGTATCCCAGTCTTGGCCCTTGGCATCAATGGAGTCACGTAATAGGTGATCTTTCCTAGCTTGTGTCTTTCACTTAAAACTGTCTTTAAGGTTAAAAAATTAAAAAAAAATAACTGTCTTTAAGGATCATTTGTGCTGTGGAATATATTGAGACTTCATTACTATTTATGAGTGAATGCAATGTCACTACTGGCATACATTAGACTAATCCAATCATCTATTGGAGGATATTGATGGTGCTTTCCACTTGTTAACTACTATTTTTAATATTTATTATTTTTATTTTATGTGTAGAGTGTTTTGCCTGCAAGTGTACCATGTGCATGCAGTGCCCAAAGAGGCCAGAAGAGGGCGCTGGATCCCCTGGAACTAGAGTTACAGACAGTTGTTAGCCACCATGTAGGTGCTGGGAATTGAACCTGGAAATTGAACCTTCTGGAAGAAAAGCAAGTATTCTTAACTATTGAACCATCTCTCCAGCTCCCTGTTAACTATTAGGAATAATT
Source organism: Rhizomys pruinosus (assembly GCA_009823505.1). Classification (NCBI taxonomy): domain Eukaryota; kingdom Metazoa; phylum Chordata; class Mammalia; order Rodentia; family Spalacidae; genus Rhizomys; species Rhizomys pruinosus. The sequence continues at coordinate 1,146,837 of VZQC01015297.1, read as the reverse complement.
TTGGTATGAATGCTCAGGTGCAAGTTTTATGCAGATATCTTCTTTCACTAGTCTTGTAAGGGAGTAGAAGGCTTATTTATGAGGAATGGGTAGATTGTTTCCTGAGCTTTTTGCACCATCCCAGTAGCAGCACATCCTCTCCAGTGTGCATCTATCTTTCTTTTTCATTGTAGACATCCCAGTAAGTGTAAAGTCATAGCTTGCCTTTCTGATTTGCATTTTACTGATGACTAGTTGGCTGAAGGTTTCTCTCATGAATTTGCTGACCATTTATGTATCTTCTTTTCAGACAGAGCTATTCATTACTTTTTATACATTTCTAAATTCTCTATTGGTGAAAAGTAAAAGCTCTTCACATAGTACATCATTAGTTCTATGACATGAAAATACTTCTCAGTTCTATGGGCTGTATTTTTCTTTTCTTTGTAGGATCCTTTGAAACACAAAAGCTTTTATTTACTTTTTAAACTTTATGTGTATTTGTTTTGCTTCCATGTATGTAAGTGGACCATGTGTGTGTGCCTGTGTGTGCGTGTGTGTGTGTGTGTGTGTGTGTGTGTGTGTGTGTGTGTGCATGTGCGCAATGGCCACAGAGGCCAGAAGAGGGTGATGGATCCCCTGGGACTGAAGTTATAGATGGTCATTAGTCACCATGTGGGTGCTGAAACTGGACCTGGGTACTGCTGAGCCATCTCTCCAGCCCTAGAAGCTTTTACTCTTAAAGATATCCAATTTGCCTAGTTTTTTCCATTTTGTCGCTTCTGTGTAAGGCATTATGTTTAAAAATTTATTGCCAAATCCTATGTCACAAAGGTTTACCTGTATGGTTTCTCCTAAAAGTTTAACAGTGTTGTACTAATAAGAAGAACTCTGATTCATTGAGTTAATTTTGTCTACTGTGTAAGGGAAAGGTCCAAGTTTATTCTCTTACATGTGGCTATACATTGGTCCCAGAACTAGTTTTAACAGGTTATTCTTTCCCATATCTTGAATCGAATGATTCAAAAATTATCTTGAATGATCTTGCTACTCTTGCCACAAAAACTAATCAACTACAAAAATATGAGTTTATTTCTGAACTCTCGAGTGGTATTCATCCCAATGTTCAAAATGAAAGGTTTTTTTTGTTTTTGTTTTTGTTTTTGTCTTTTCGAGACAGGGTCTCCCCATAGCCCCAGCTGACCTGGAACTCACTCTGTAGACCTGGCCTTGAACTCATAAAGATCCGCCTGCCTCTGCCTCTTGAGTGCTAGGATTAAAGGCGTGCGCCACCACACCCGGCCAAGTTTTAAAGGCAAAAATCACTTTATTCATCTGTCTGAAATCATGGTTCAAATGACAGCACAAGTCACTCTCTATTCCCAAGATCCTTGCCTGGGCCACAATATTCAGAGGTCAGTGCAGAATAGGAAAAGAGGTTTCACACTTGGGTGAGAAAATTACATCTTCATTTTTATTGTTTCTAATTCAAATTTGCTGCTTCCTTTAATTACAAATGTACACACCAAATGAAAACTATCAATGATTTTCCTAACAGTAGACATCCTAGATATTATTTACAAATAAGATTACAAATGTTGCATAGCTCTCCAAACATATTAATCCTATTGTAGAATTATGCGGGTATATTGGAACTGTGGCTAGATATTATTAACAATATCTTCATCAAGACACAAACATACTGTGTCATCAATTTGTGTCTTAGATTCTAATAACTGTATTTCAATGTAATCGCTTTCTTTGTAATCCAGTATTTTAATGTATTTGTAAGAATATTTTTTAAAAAGGAAGCCACAGACTTCATCAGACCTCCAAAGTAATCATGAGCACACGCTCATACACACATACATACAACATACACACAAACATACACACAAACCTAGCTTCCCTTTTAATCAGTTTTATTTTCTTCTTGGTGTTTGTCACCAACTGAAATCATCACATTTATTTATTTGTCAATGTGTTCATTGCTTACCTCTCTCTGGAACTAGAATATAAAGGCAGAGGGCTTAACATGGTATCTGGAACATAAAGACCACTCAATAATTATTGAGTTAGTTACTGAATCATCAGTAATTTCTCAACAAGAACTAAGTCATCAGCTTAATGAAAAGAACAATGACTGATACCAACCAGTGCTGGATAATTCATATTGAACATGATTTCATGTCTGGGTCACCATCATTATCCAGTTTACTAAACACCAATGTCTCATATTAAGTAATTTGTGTGCAGTAATTAAGTATTAGCCATACTAGTCCTTGAAGAAATGACTAGTCAGAAAAGTTAGTTCTTTTTTTTTTTTTTTGTTTTTGAGACAGGGTCTCCTTTTAGTCCCAGCTGGCTTGAAGCTCACTATGTAGACCAAGCTGGCCTTGAACTCACAGAGATCCACCTGCCTCTGCCTCCTGAGTACTGGGATTAAAGGCGTGTGCCACCATGCCCAGTGAGAAGTTCATTCTTATCCAGGGTCATACAGATAGGAAATTACAGTTATGATCTGTAACCAGTCTACCTGCCTCACTGTGTCAGTTTTGAATGTCAATAAGACACTGCTCAGGAAAAATGAAACAGGAATTTCAGAGAAAGAGAAGAAAAATTTCCTTCTTGTTCAATGGATAAAGCTGAGGTTTTTGTGAACTTAAGAACTGTGCTCCAGAATGCATGGTTCAGCAGACATTTCCAATAAAATGCTCTTTCCACTGTTTTGTTTATGCACTGCTGCAGAAGAACCCCTTAGCAGAAATACAGCACACCAGGTAGTGAAGGGTTACTTCAACCAAGAGGACACACTTCAGAAAAGCTTGGCTGTTTCTAGCTTTGACCTTATCCTGTCTTATAATGGAGAAGTTGGTATAGACATGAGGCACTCTCCTTGCTGAGGCTGGTGACAGCTCCTGGAGAGCCATCTATCAAGTCTTCAAAGGAACAAAGCCAGAGAAAAGCCCTCATCACCTCAGAGTGGCAGTAAATGGGCTGGAAGCAAAGACTCACTGTGCCAAAGATGCCTTCTACATCCACAAATATGCCTTCAGGTTGGGCCCTCCCCTGCCCCCGACCTTAGGGTCATCTTATAGCTTAACCCCCATATCAGTACATAGGAGTTAAAGGACTGGACTAAGTCATGAGTTTCCATGTGCACAAATTGAGAGAACCTTAAGGCACCCAGGTTCAGAAAGTAGTATTTCCCTCTCTGCTATTCCCATAGATGGTGGAGGGACCCACTCTTAGTCTTCCCCAGAAAAGCTTCCCTTCAGGTCAGCACTCCCTTCACTGAATGTCTTACCAAGACATTGACTTTGCCAAGAAGAAATGAGACATGGGAGTCTGCACATGGCAGAGTCTAGACCTTTATCTTTAGTTTCTAGACAGCAATGTCTGACCCTTGGAATGCTGTGCCTGAGAAAAGTGCCTTTGCTGGCCATCTTTGGCCAACCTAATGGGTCACAGTCTGAGAGCTCAACAACACGACTTGCAGGTTTAGTGATGTGACTTGGAGTCACTTAACATCAATGGGCCTCCAGAGCAGCCAATGACCGAGACGTGTGATGGCGATAAACACCAAGATTTCCATAGTCAAGCCCAATAAAACTGCCGAACTTGGAGGCTCAGGTGAGCTACCCTGAATGCATGCCTAAGTTGCATGTAGTCACACAGATGCTGATGAAGTGGTACTGTCACAGACACCATGGGAAGTGATAATGGAAGCCCATGTGTGGAACCTTCTAGACTCTGCCCTGCACAGTCTCCCTTGTCTGATTTTAATTTTAGTCTTTTCCCTGTTATGAACTTGCCGTTGGGGTGAGAACTTGAGACTAGCACTTGGGCTACCCACTCAAACCCTGCTTCTGCATTGCATAATTCTACCAATGGCCAAATTCCTGCATCTCAGAAACCACGCTTTCTAACAGATCCAAAGCTAATGTTTTCAAGCTACTTTTTAGCCAGCCCCACAGTCAGAAATGTTTAGATGACAACTCAGTACTCACCACACTTCTGCAGGATGCAGGGATCTATATCCATAAGTGAAACAAAAGCTATGTAAAATCAAGCCGACCTCCTGGCTGCATTTGGGCCTTATACTGCACAGTCTCATTTTGTGAACATGCTGAATCTTTTTTTTTAGCTCTGTCTGCTTCACGAACGGTTCCATGGGTTGAGATTGGCAGCTTCAGAAGATGGACATTATCCACCATCCCTTAGTGGATTCGATTATATTACCACCTTATGATACATCTTGCTTTGGTCTGTTTATAACTTGTCCCACTAAGACCAGATGAGAAGCTTCACAATAAACCTCAAAAGGACAATACTAATAACATCTAACATTCTGTGCTCCCTGTATGCTGGACAACTGTGGAAAGAGCTGTCCTGTGCATCATGTAATTTTCCCTGTGTACTAACATAAAGTCAGCATTATTTCCATCCCTTATGACCACTGCTATCCCATTTTACAGTGGAAAAAGCTTCCAGTTTGAAAAGGTTAACTAGCTTGTCCAAGGACACATGGGCCCTAGAGCAGGAGTACAGAATTAATCCAGGAAAGCCAGACTCCAAATCCTTCTGTAAACTAGTAGGCATCCTTCCCAGCTATCTGTATGTCTGCCCTGAACCTCTCAGCAGCTCTCTTTGCCCCTTAGTGGTGAGGGGGCCCTGAGAAACAAACAGGAAACTACATCAGGACAGAACCCTGCTTCAACCAGCCCGAGGAGGAAAGAAACTGGAAAACGGTCCTCCTTCCTCCACAGCCAGGCACCCTGACCTGCCCATATACAGTGCTCTCAGACGCATCTGTCACGGTTCCACTCCCTCGTCCCAGGGGAGTCTCCTTCTTCCGGAACACTGGTCACCCTGCCTGCTTCTTACTGCCTTGCCTTCCCCACACCAATTAAACTGTCACAGTCGGCTGGCTTGGAGATGGGTGAGGACAGAAAGAACTCTGGAGGAGGGAGGGAAGTCAGAGCAGAGGGGGCCTCTAGGTGCCCAGATGCTCTTCTGCCTTCCATCAAATTGCTCTGAAGTCTGGTGGATCAGCCAGCAGGGGTCCCCAGCGGCTCCCAAAGCCTGCCTCTTCTCCCTCAAGGTGGGAGGGAGGGGGATACAGATGAATGGAGAAGTGGCAGCTGTTTGCATCTGTTTGGGTCCAGTGGTTCCTGGGTCCTGGCACCAAGCACACATCTCTGGTGATATGACCAGCTGCCAATTGCTTGCACCCTCAACTCAACAGCCAAAAGAATAACTTTGCATCTAAGAACAGGTGGTAGTGCACAACCCCAAGAAAATCAGAGCACACAGAGCTCTCAGATCTGCCCAGATAGTGACGCACACACCCCTTGCATTGGCTCCCCTTTTCTTTCTATGTTGCCTAGTATAAGAGGAAGAACCACGAAGGCCCGAGTCCCTCCTTCTTCATTCCAAGAGCACTGTTTCTTCATGGCCAAGGTTCCTATGCCCTGGGATTGCAGGAACGAGTACTTAGGAACAAACACTCTGTGGAGAGAACTGCATTTGAAGATGGCCTTCTAGTAGAAAGGACGGTGTGTGTGTATGGGGGGGGGATTTCCCAACTAATATCTGTTCAGTCTTTAAGTTCAAAGACTCTGTGGAAGCCTAGGACGCTTACAAGGAAAGAAAGTGGAGTGAGTAGGGAGGTGAACCTGCCAGACACAACGGGAGCCCTGGGTATGGATTCCATGGTCCTTGGCAAGTAAAAATTCCTAGAGCTTGTATCCAATTCCTAAAGAAGGGTGGGTTCATTATGGTCAGCTACCTACAATGCATTTTATGACTTCACTTGCCTCAGTGCCAGCTGTGACTCATTCATGCTTCCTCCAAGCCCGTGCACATGTGTGCACAGCCACCAAACCATCCTCCTTCTGTCCTTCCAACATCCTCACCCCTGGCTGATAACAGATTGCATCTGAGGGCCCCAGCAGGCTGCAAGCCTACCTGCCATGCATCTCAATTATTGATGTAGCTCTTTACAGACCTTGGCTTATTATTTCTACTCATGTGATTATGGAGAGGGCACAGCCTTTAATGCACTCCTGGCTCACTCTTTCCTGCCGCCAGAGGAAAAGCACAGGTGGAGACTCCTAATTGCATCCACGTGTCTTTCACTTTTCCCTGCATCCTGTCCCTGTAGTTCACTAGGACGCCAAGTTCAAGTGTATCTCAAACTGAGCTACGGGTTTGTCTCTTCCTTTTCTGGCATGGATGAGCATGGAGGTTAGGAAAATACCAGCTGCTGTAAGCAAAGTTCCCGTTCTATTAAGGTGTGGACTCAGAGCACAGGGCAAAGTATCCTCATGAAGGGCAAGCTGAATCCCAGCACTAACGTTCTTATGCCCCACCTACAGTTTCTTCCTATGTGTACTGACAGGTGATGGGCCAGGGAATTTTCCATGCAGAAATAGGACTGATGAAGCTGTTCTATGGAAATGGAGGTTGACATAATATGGTCATCTTTTTCATAGTTATGAAACTATCTGAGCTCTGGGCTCCATGTTCAAACAAAGCTTACTGCTACACTACCACAAACTGCCAAGGTTCTGTGAAAAACCGGAAGGTCAGTTATAGAGTTGTAGCCTACCTCTGGGACCATATCTGGAAAGGAAGGCTAGACCCACTCTCAGCATCACGCAAGAGTTTCATCAGTAAATATTAAACACAACACTCAGAAATCTGTCAAATGTCAGGCTGATGAAAACTGTGACTGGGGCTCATCTGTGTCAACTTGTGCTTTCGATTCACAATAGCTAGAAATTAAGCCAAATTTCATACAAAATGCCTATTTAGAAAAATAAGTTTGAAAATTTCTCCAACTATCACGGACACTTAACACATTTCCTATAATCCAACTCTGTTCTGGTCAAGTGAATCCACTAGCAGAATGAACAGATTTGGGCTTCTCATAAAGAATTTGTCAATTTAAGGGGGATATGTTCGCTTCCATTTATGTCCTGGAAAATACACCCTTGTGACTTAGCAACCATGTTTAAAAAGCTCTTCCAGTTCTTAAACAAACAGAGGGTATGTTTATGAGGTTCTAACGACATTATTTTCAGAGATGACGTAGACATAGTGATATGTAGCTTTGGGGCTTTACAGTAAGTCACAGCTGATTTATTACTGTGGCATACAGTACTTGCTTAGGGAAGAGTGGGGATTTAATTAAGCCATGTTTGAAAATGTGTTCTATGGGAAGTAATCCTGGGTATCCAGAGATCAAGACTTCTCCATCTGACAGAGAGGAGGAAAAGCAAGGGTTAAGAATATTTCCTGGCACTCCAGGAGCTGAGCTAATTGAAGAAGAGAGAGAGAGAGAGAGAGAGAGAGAGAGAGAGAGAGAGAGAGAGAGAGAGAGAGAGATATTAAAACAGGAGACCCTGGCCTGCAAGGTTGTTTTGCTTGGCCTGCAAAGTTCTTTGAGAGTTTTATGTTAATAACCAATATTTTTAAATTGGAGATGCAGCATGCAAGTCTAGTTTTTTCTCTTCTCCTTGAATTACCATAAGCTCTAACCACATGAACCTGTATTTCTGCTTAGGCAAAATTGGCAGCAGTTAGGTCTGCTTTAGGAGAACACCAAGATCCCAGCTCCCCATGCCCCTCCCCACATATGCCCTCTTCATTTTAACATCTCCCCTGCCTGTCCACGTGGACTCGAAACCTCCTCATGAAGACTTCTTCCGGTGGCACAGACCTCCCGTGATAGATTAACCATCACAGAATTGATATTAAATCAACTCTAAATTTGATGAGTTCTGGAATCCCCTGTCAGTATGCTATAAGGTATTATCCTAAGTTAACTGAGGTAGGAAGGCCCACCCACTGTGTGTAGAACCATTCCCTGGGTTAGGCCCCTGGACTTTACAAAATGGAGAAAGCAAGCTGAGCACTAGCATTCGCTGCTCTCTGCTTCTTGATTGTGGATGCGATGTGACTTGCTGCTTCAAGTCCCTTCTGCCTTGAGTTCTTTGACATGTGAGCTGAAATTAACCTTTTGTCTCTTGAGTTGCTCCCTTGAATCACAAGGGAGTATTTTCCAGGGTATAAATGGAAGTGAACATATCCATCCTTAAATTGTCAAAGTCTTTATGAGAAACCCAGATCTGTCCATTCTGCTAGTGGATTAAGTTGACCAGAAAGAGCTAGATTATACTAAATATGTAAGTGTCAATGATTATTGGACAATTTTCTAAATTATTTTTGTCAGAGTATTTTTTCCCAACAGACAAAGAAAAAAAAGATACCTCTTAACCCAGTAAGACTCTTTTTCATCTATAAAAATTAAAAAGCACATGGTCACCCCCAATTTAGCGGAAAAACAAGATTATTAGTGTTCTTAAAAGTGGATACATACGGGCTGGAGAGATAGCCTAGCGGTTAAGAGCGCCGACCGCTCTTACAGAGGACCCGGGTTCGATCCCCAGCACCCACATGGCGGCCGAGAGCCGTCTGAAACTCCAATTCCAGGAGAACTCCAGTTCCAGGGGAATCCGAGACCCTCTTCTGACTTCCGCGGCATTGCACGACACGGGTGCACAGACTTGCATGCAGACAGTACATTCATACACATACAGAAATAAATAAAATAAATTTAAAAAAATTAAAAAAAATGGATACCTACATAAGGTGCCATTTATTTTAATGGTGGGTTGCTGAAGTAAGTACTGTCCACATTCAAGTCACCAGAAAAAGCTCAGAATGGAATGCTGGCTTCACCTCATCTGTAACAAGTGTGTGACATAGAGATGAGGATGGCAAGACATCTAACCCTGAGGATGTTTTCTTTACTGTGGAAAATTCTAGAAAGATGATAAAGACAGGGTGTAGAAAGCCAACTACTCTATCAGACATTGCAGGCACAGAGTTTGGTGGCAACCATACTTCTAGAGACCCACAAAAACACACTAATATTCAGTTCCCTAAAATCAGAAAAGGTAATAAATAGTTGAGATATTAATAATTAATCCAATTTGAATCAATTACATTTGATTTATACTAATGTATCTCTGAAATGTAACCTTTAATATTCTTTTAAAAATATTTTATCTATTATTTATTAAATAATATTTATTAAATAAATATTTACTATTATTATTTTTTTTGGTCTTTTCAAGACAGGGTCTCCCTGTAGCCCCAGCTGTCCTGGAACTCACTCTGTAGACCAGGCTGGCCTTGAAATCACAAAGATCCACCTGTCTCTGCCTCCCGAGTGCTAGGATTAAAGGCGTGCGTCACCACGCCCAGCTATTATTTCTATTTTATTTATTTTTATTTTTTTAAAATTAGTTTTTATTGATGCTTTGTGCATTTCATACATTTTTTCCAATTCAGTTCAGGCTTATTTCCCTTTCCCTCTCCCCCACCTCCACCCCATCCCAGATCATGCATTCTGCCATAACTGTCCTGCATCTTTCTCTCAGTAGTTTTTTTTTTCATTTTTAGCTATAAGTGATAATCCATGAGTACAAGCATCCTTCATGCAAAACCTATCTGCAGGCTGTTGTGCCCAAACACCTACAGCCCCACCATCCAGTGGGGGGTGACAGGTTGTTATTTCTATTTTATATGTGTGGATTTAAATGCACCCATGGCATGCAGTACCTGCAATGGTCAGAAGAGGGCATCATTCAAACCTGGGTTCTCTGTAAGAGCAGTCAGTGCTCTTAACCACGCAGCCATCTCTCCAGGCCCACTTTCAATATTTTTTATGGAAGAAAGGACCCAATAAAACACAAGATTACCTAGAGCCCAGAATTATTACAATGGGACTCCAGGATACATACTGCTATATAGACAGAAATTGCAGGTCCAGTGTGGTCCAATTGTCAAGAGGATGGCCTCTCTGGCCTGCCTCCCTTCTTCCCTGTCTCATCCGCATGACGCGTGGGTGGCAAGCGCATAACCAGAACTCCACAGCTCATCACACACTAACCTCGACTCTAAACCATGAAGCAGATGGTTTTTTAGCCCCTTCTAGCAATTTCCAAAGTTTTTTTTATCCATGTGTATCTGGAGGCTAGATATCATAATCACAGAAAACAGGTAGCTTTTTTGATTATGCTACAATGCCATCTGCATATTTTCTCTCTCACTCCTCTCTCTATTGTTCTTACATTTATTTATTATTTATTTGTTCATTGTACTGTGCATATGTGTATAAAAGAGAGAAAGAGAGAGACAGAGAGACAGAGACAGAGAGACAGAGACAGAGACAGAGACAGAGAGTCAGAGAGACAGAGAGTCAGAGAGAAAGAGAGTACAGGCAGTGCCTGAAGAGGCCAGAGGAGAGTGTTGGATCCCCCTGGAACTGGATTAAAGGACAGTTGTTAGCTGTCCTGTGGGTGCTGGGAATCAAACCCAGGTCCTCTGGAAGAACATCAAGTGTTCTTAACTGATAAGCCACCTGTCCAGCTCCCTCTCCCTCTGTTTTTGAGACAGGGTCTCACATAGTCTAAGCTGGCCTTGAACACCCTAGGTAGCTGAGGTTAGCCCTGAGCTCTTGCTCTTCCTGTCCCTAGCTCCCAAGTATTAGGGTTACAGGCCTGGCCACCATGCCTGGCTAAATCCACCTCGATTGCTGTTTTCAGAGGCTGATTTCAAGGCAAGGCATTGCTTGAATTATTGAAAATAAAATACATGAGGCCATGATAAGAATCCCCTCTTAGGGAGTCTGGTGGCAGAAGGAGATGCAATTTCCATTTTCTCGATTTAAAATCTTCCTGAGAGTCAAACATCCCATAGCAAGGGGCCTGTGTCTCAGCTCCTCAGCCTTTCGCACTCGGTACTAGTAATGCTCATAGAAGCAACTGTATTAAACATACGGCCTGATGACATCTCCCTTGATAGTTTGTTGTGATGCTTTGCTTTCCTGTGCTTTTGGCTAGACTTCCTGACTCATAAAAATAATTTAAACCCTTAAGGGAAAAGCTTAGCCTTACACATAGTATTCAAAATCCCCCAATACCAAACATAGTTAACACTCAGTTGGTACCTGATCAACTCGTTTTATATGAATGCTCTCAACATACACACACACACACACACACACACACACACACACACACACCAATTCTCACATACACACATATACAAACACATACACTCGGGGCTGGAGAGATGGCCTAGTGGTTAAGAGCGCCGACCGCTCTTACAGAGGTCCCAGGTTCGATCCCCAGCACCCACATGGCGGCTGAGAACCGTCTGAAACTCCAATTCCAGGAGAACTCCAGTTCCAGGGGAATCCGAGACCCTCTTCTGACCTCCGCGGCATTGCATGACACGGGTGCACAGACTTGCATGCAGACAGTAGATTGATACACATACAGAAATAGATAAAATGCCGGGCATGGTGGCACATGCCTTTAAAAAAAAAAACACATACACTTGCCCTCACCTACACACATACACACACACACACACGCACACACAAACATATATACAAACACACATTCACACACATATATACACATACATACATACACTCACACATACACATTCACTCTCTCCCTTTCTCTCTCTCTCTCTCACATATACATACACACACATATACACACATAACATATGCAAACACCTATACATTCACACATGCTCGCACATATGCATACATGCACATATTCACCCATACAGTCTCACACACACTCATTCACTCTGTTTCTGTCTGTCTCTCTCCCTGTCTCTGTGTCTCTCTGTCTCTGTATCTCTGTTTTTCTCTCCGTGTCTCTCTGTGTCTCTGACTCTGTCTCTGTCTCTGTCTCTGTCTCTCTCTCTCTCTCTCTCACACACACACACATACACACACACACACACACACACACAAGCACATACACACACTTTCTCTCCAATTTCTGAACAATGACCTATGCATCAAAATGCCCCAAGGGCATTCTAACTGCAAAGGATTCTATTTTTAGACCACAAATGACTCATCACTGCTCAGGGTCTTCCCAAAGTGACAGTTTGTCAGGCTGTCAGGAAAAAAAGACAAGGGGTAAAAGACAAGGTAGAGGTCACATGTCCAGCAGCTCATAAACCCAAAGATGAAGCTATAACAGCTGCCGCCACCTAGTGCCACCCCAGCTGGCCCGCGGTCACGAGCCCCTGTTTGTCTCTGTTTGGATTACAGCATTCTGAGCCAGTGTTTCCCTCTTGCTTGCTCTGGCCCTGACTTTCAGCAGTCTCTAAATGCATGTGTACTGTGACTTTGGAAACAACACAAAATGTGACTTGAGGAGAAGACCCAGTCTCTTTGTGGCACAAACTTCTGTTAATTGTCGAGGACATGGGTAACTTCAGAATCTGAAAGGGCATATATTCCTTCACTCATTCTCAAACAATCGTCCTTTTAAAATCTTCAGAAGTGCTCAGGGAGCATCAGGTCATTCAAAACATTCCTTTTAAAATCTGGAGAGTGGTTAAGAAGAGCAAAAATAACTCACTCTAGCTTTTCAGAGTAGAGTAAATATGGATTTACAAACATCGTTATCATATACTGTATTCACAAGAGAAACAAATGAGCTATTGGGCAAAGTGTCCTCAAAAGTCATGTGTTAAAAAAATGCCAAACAGGCTAAGTCAATGTACCCAGCCTTATCAATATCCCACAGCCCAGCTGAATGCTTCCTTCCCCCAACTTTGAAATAGGAGATGAAAGAGAGTCATAGAAGATCAAAGAGTTCAAGGCTTCTTGCCAGTGGAGATGAAACCCACCTCCCTCTAAGATCAGCATGGGTTGATCTTTCCCAGCTGGGGTTATCTTTGGTCTTTATCCTGGACTGAAAATTTGCATATAATGAAGACCCAAGAGTCTAGATTTGGCACCCAATGTCAATATGCTTTGCTTTTCCATAGCCAGGCTAATACATATTTGTTCATTGTTTAAATTTGGTAGAGTATTGGTAGTGATGGTTGGAAGCTGTTCATATACTGTAAACATATTTTAAAAGCACTTTCTATTTTTAAAAGTAACTTGAGTTAAATTCATATTGACTATTTGTGCATATTTGCATACAAGAGAAGTCATTTATTCTTGCTGTGTAGAGTTCCATTTTGTTAACTGCAGTATGTTTTCAAATATTATATGATTTATGTTCTTTTGATGTGCCCCTTCACATTATGTATTATGTGCTTTCAAAATAGGGTCTCTAGGGGCTGGAGAGATGGCTCAGCGGTTAAGAGCACTGACTGCTCTTGCAGAGGACCCAGGTTTGATTCCCAGCACCCACATGGCAGCTGAGAACAGTCTGTAACTCCAATTCCAGGAGAACTCCAGTTCCAGGGGAATCCGCAACCATCTTCTGACCTCCGCTCCACAGCATTGCACGACACAGGTGCACCAACCTACAAGCAGACAGTACATTCATACACATAAAAAATAAATAAATAAAAAATTTAAAAATCTGGATTTAAACCTTTAAAAAAAATAAATAAATTAGGATATCTAAAATTTGAACTAAGAATTCATCATCAAAATTTCCTTCCCAGTCTCTTAATACATTAAAGTTTCCAGAAGGAGAGGAGAGAGAATAGGATTCAGACAAGTCAAATGCCTACAATGTTTTCAAATTAATAAAGCAAAATTATATTTTTTTCATCTAAAAAAAATTGGTAGAATGACCCAAAGGGTCAAGGAGTAAAGGGTCTGAACGTGAAGAGAAGAGTTCTAGTGTCAGACTGTAGTCTTGAGTGGCTAGGTGACCTTGGACAAGTGACTTAACCTGGAGTCCTTGGGAGAAGACACTGCAACACATAGAAGGCTGGCACCAAGCGGTTTTTAAGCTACGACATCATTCCTTATATAAAGAATTGCGCCAAGGATTCTCTATGAAAACCTAAACCCATGCGTATGCAAGTACCTTATTAGAAATGATGCATTTGTATATAATTTAGATACACCCTTCCATATACTTTACATTTTGTCTAATACAATGTCGGTGTTGAATAAATAATAGTTTTGAGGGAATAATGAAAAGCAAAAACATTCTGTGCATATCAATAACATTGTGATTTTTTTTTCTACTATTTTCCGTACATAGTTGGTTAAATCCTCAGATACGGAGGGCTAATTCTATTCTTAAATTGTCTATCATATCACATCTGGTAGGTCTGGCTCATTCCTGTCTTCCTACTTCTAACACAGTCCCTGATATTTTCCAATACAATGCCCCAGGTAAGTATAGTCATTCTCTTGTCACTTTCAGGTGCTGCTGCACATGACAAGCAAGGCACCACTTGCACAGACAGAAAACGGCCTCACCACTGCATCTGGTGCAAGGGGGAACTCTGAGAGACAAAGTCAATCTAATGTTGCACAAAGAACAGACCTTATCCCCTAAATCTACCCACATGGAAGCAGAGACATGGAGAGACATTGACTCCGTCCTTCTATATCCTCTCCGCCTGTCTTTTCCACCAGATCTATCCCCAGTGAAAGAAAGAATGAGAGCATGCAAAACTAAATCAGGTAGAAATGTTGGGTTGGGGTTCCTTCCATGTCACAGAACTGAGAGGTGACATAAGAGGTTAAATTCTGAATGGGGACAAGGACTTCCTATTGAGAGCTATTTATGGCCTCTACCCTGAAGGCATCTCCTCTTCCCCTTCCCTTAGAGGCTCAGCTCCACCACCATCTGACACTCTATTCTTTCAACAGCTGCTGACTCCTCCTGTTGTGTCCCCCCTCACAGATGTGCAGCGCTGTTCTAAACACCCTGCCCTTGAACTTTTCCTACCCATAATTTTTCAAAATAAAGCCTGGCAATAAAAACGTCAGGGAGGGTTGGAGAAAACTGTCGGGGTAGGGATGGGAGCAGGGATATTTTAAAAAAGAGAAGAAGACAAAGAAAGAGATGCTTGGCATACACAGTGATTTGAGTTGACTTCTTCAACAAAGGTTAAATGCAGGCTGTGGCTTCTCAAATAGAGCAAGAAGGTAGAACGCAGGAGCTAATTATTCAGGATGACACCTAGAATGACCCGGATCCATTAGAGGCAGGAAGGACTGAGGTGTGTCAGGGCTTCCTTCCCTAGGCTGGGGCTACCAAGCTGGTCACGGTGAGGGACTATGTAACAGTGACAGAGAAAGCTACTACTTGCAGCCCTTGCAGTAAGAATGAACTTGCAGCTGGGCATGGTGGCGCACGCCTTTAATCCTAGCACTTGGGAGGCAGAGGCAGGTGGATCTCTGTGAGTTCAAGGCCAGCCTGGTCTACATAGTAAGCTCCAGGCCAGGTGGGACTAAAGGGAGACCCTGTCTCATAAAGACAAAAAAAAAAGAATGAACTTGCAGACAGGACCTGTGTTGTCTTCAAATCCAGGCAAAGAGGCTGGGTACGTAAAGCCATGAAGCCAATGACTGTGCTTGATGAGTTCCAGCAAAGGCAGCGACGGAAGCAAGCTGTCTTATCTCGTTCTGAAGACCGTCACAGAAAGCTCTTGATATCAAATTTCCCTAAAGTCTGGGAGTTTAGTGATACTAACTTTCTACATATATAAATCTCCTGCAACATCATGCAAAACTATACAAAATTAAATCCTTTAATTCTCTAAAGAGAAGAAAGAATGTATTCAATCATGGAAGAAAGGGCATCTCCCTTATCAACTTCACAGTGCCAAATAACACACAGGGCAATCCAGGTAAGAGGAGAAAAAAGTCTTTCTGTGGAAGGTATCCTCTGGGTAGAAAAAAGACTTGACAAGCAATCAGCTTCCTTATTCTTTGCTATCTTGACCCTATCGCAACACAAACTGCGCCACTCCACTGAGATTTAAAAAAAAAAAAAACAGGGTCTTCTAAACTATTAGTAGAATGGAAGGAAATCAAGATCCAAATAGGCATCAAATAGACAGCACAAGACTCATAATAGCATCTTCGTTGGAAGGCTGGTAACATGACTCTCAAAGGACTATCCACGGTAGTAGACCTGGCTCTCAGGATGAGGATGAAGATATGGACAACAGAGGGCTCGGCAGGATGAAGAGAAGTGCCTCCCATCCTTACAGATATCTCACCAAACTCTTCCTATAACTTCTGGAATTTCACTTCCTGCCACCTGGAAGGGATGAGGCTTTAGAAGGTGATCCTGGTTCAACTACTTGTTAGCTATGCATAGAAAGCTAATTTTGCAGCTTCAAGCTTCCTGGTCAGTTAAGTGGGAATGATAAGACTTACCCTAGAGTGTTAGCAGAAGAGTTCATTGAAATTGAGGGGCTGGAGAGATGGCCTAGAGGTTAGGAGCGCCGACCACTCTTGCAGAGGACCTGGGTTCGATCCCCAGCACCCACATGGCGGCCGAGAACCGTCTGAAACTCCAATTCCAGGAGAACTCCAGTTCCAGGGGAATCCGAGACCCTCTTCTGACCTCCGCGGCATTGCATGACACGGGTGCACAGACTTGCATGCAGACAGTACATTCATACACATACAGAAATAAATAAAAAATTAATAAAAAAAATTTTTTTAAGAAATTGAATGTATTATTTATTTTAATGTGCCTAGAACTCTAGTTTATATACAACGCATCAGCAAGGAATCCTAATTCTTTCCAGCTTTCCTTTTTTAAAATTAACTTTCTAAGTGTGTATGTGTGCGCCTGTGTGCGTGCGTGTGTGTGTGTGAGTGTGTGTGTGTGTGTATGTGTTATGTGTGCATGTTCATGTAGTGATTCATGAGGTTGACATGAGCTGTGTCTTCCTCAGCTGCTGTCTACCTTATATTTTGAAACAGAGTCACTCATTGAACCTGAGCTCACTGATTTGGCTAGGCTGGTTGACCAGCAAGTCCTTAGAGACCCACCTGTTTCACTCTCCGACCACAGAGGGTACAGACAAATGTCACCACACCTAGCTTTGATATGAGTGCTGGGGAATCTGAACTCAGGTACTCCTGCTTCTGTGGAAGCCATTTTGCTGACTGAGCCATCTCCTGAGCTCCTGGCTCTTCCCTTTTGAAAGAGAATTCCTTAGATGACAGATGAGAGTTAGGTTATATATGAAACTGAATGGCAGATAAAACTGTGTAGCAACTAACAGGCTCTGCTAAAGGTCTGGATGTCTGAATCACAATAACGATGTCAGTTTTATTTCCAGAGACTTTGAAAACAATGGGGTCAGTTTCTACTATAACTTTACAAATAATTATCTGTAACCATACCCAACCATAAACACTTGGCCACCTGGGAAAGTGTTTCAGATGTTCACACTGAAGATTTTTCAAGTGAATGAATGAATGAATGAAGTACAAAGTGAATGATGGAATGAATGACATTGAAGTAAAATTTATGGAGACAGGAGTGGCCATTTTCAGGAGTTACCTTGGCAATGGAACAGTTGGATCTGACGTGCTATACAATCTGTGCTGCAAGTCCCTTCCCTTCCTAATGTCCATATCCCTCAAATAGCAATGCTTAAACCAGAAGCCAAGAGCAAAGACTGGCCTGGGGAAACCAGCAGGCTCCCCCACAGTGCACCAGCCATTCTGGAGCAAATAGAGTCGTTAAGGAAAATTTTAACAATGCATAACCTTTCAGCTTTATTCTGCTAACAGCAGGTAATGAGCCTTTCAGGGACAAGAGCTGCCTTGAAGTCACCAGTGAGCAGGGTCTGACCTTCATTTCCAGTAGACACAGCATTAACTATTCATAATCCACGTAACTGCAGCTAAGAAGTAGCAGCATTTAAACATGAATCAAAGGCATAAATACCTTCCCACGTGTGAGTCATCCTTTCCCAGAGTGCCACTGGAAAAATGCAAATCCACAGAGCTCTAGGAGCTGTGTCTCTTCCAACTCTTTTTTAAAATTCTGGAAGCAGTAGAGACTGCTGCCTTATGCAATCCGTGAATCGTGCCCCTCATGCTGATGTTATGAGGTCTCTTTAAAATTTTCCTTCCTATCTTTTCCATAAGAATTACTGGTCTGGTGTCAAGGAGACAGTAACTGGTGTCAAGCAATACTAACTCGCACTCAAAGGGCTTGGAACGGTACTTTAGGCTTGGTTGCACGATTGTTAAAAATATTTATTTTTACTTATCTATTCATTGTGTATTTATTGAAAACAATCTGGTCAGTTTCTATTAAAACTTCTTTGTTTGTTCGTTCATTTGTTTGTTTGTTTTGAGACAGGGTTACCATGTAGCCTCAGCTGACCTGGAACTTGCTATGTAGACCAGGCCGGCCTCAATCTCACAAGGATCTGCTTGCCTCTGCCTCCAGAGTGCTGAGATTAAAGGTGTGCACCCACCACCACTTCTGGCCCTTCTATTTATTACAAACTTTGGATAAAATTTATTTGTAACCACTTTTACCACCTGGAAAGTTTTCACGGTTTTCACATTGAAGATGTTTTAGATGAATGAATGAAATACAAAGTAAAAGAAATGAATGATACCAAAGTAAAATTTAGGATGGATGCGTGTGAGTACATGTGCGCATGCGCGACAGCACACAGGTGCAGGTCGGAGGACAACTTTTAGGCGTCAGCTCTTATTTTTTCTTTTTCTTTTTTTATTTATTATTTTTTATGTGTATGAATGTACTGTCTGCATGTAGGTTGGTGCACCTGTGTTGTGCAATGCCGCGGAGATCAGAAGAGGGTGTCAGATTCCTCTGGAACTGGAGTTAAAGATTGTTCTTAGTCGCCATGTGGGTGCTGGGGATCAAACCCGGGTCCTCTGCAAGAGCAGTCGGTGCTCTTAACCGCTGAGCCATCTCTCCAGCCCCAGGAGTCAGCTCTTGCCTTCCCCTATGTCTTCATTTCTGCTGTGTATTCCAAGCCAGATAGCCCAGGAGCTTCTTGGATGGGTCTCTACTTCCCACCTCGCTGTAGGAGTGACAGGATTACAAAGTACAGATGTGTACCACTGCATCCACCATTTTTTTTTTTTTTTTGTCTTTTCCAGACAGGGTCTCCCTGTAGCCCCAGCTGTTCTGGAACTCGCTCTGTAGACCAGGCTGGCCTTGCACTCACAGAGATCTGCCTGCCCCTGCCTCTCGAGTGCTAGGATTAAAGGCGTGTGCCACCACACCCAGCTGCATCCACCATTTTATATAGGTTTCTAGATTGAGTTCCAGTTGTCAAGCTTTCATGGTCAGTGCCTTTACCTGCTGTGACAGCTCTCTGGTCCCTGATTGTACAATTAAAACAATAATCTCTGCTTCACCAGGGAGACATCAGAATTAGAAGGTAGAGTGATGCATCACAGAAATTGGGCAGGAAGCCTCCTTAAAATAATGAAAAGAAAAGGAAACTCCTTTGGAAAACATGGACCTTCAGTGGCTATTTAAAAGGACAGGATTGCTGTGCTCCATGGATGTCATGATCTTGTATTCTGAGGGCTCCAATAGCCTATCCAAAGCCTTGCTACAACACCCCCCTCCAAAGAGTCTCACATTGGGATGATGAAGCGTCACTTTAACAGTTTAATGTAATTTTCTTCGGCTCTCGGCTCCTGGAGCTCTAAGGACAATCTCTCTTACTGGACAGCAATCACTGGAGGCTCCCCAGTGATTCTTCCCATAGAGACCATTCAAGGAAAATTAAGACCCCAAAAGAGCTTCTCACACACTCCACAACGACCTACTTAGGGATCTGTATGTCTTGGCTTAAGAGCTCAAAAGGAAAGATGTGTGGAAGTAACTGAAGTGTTATATACTTTCAAAGGTGTGAAAGACTATAAACCCACCAATTACAATAGTCACCTGAATTTCCTTGCCCATCTGCTGACATGTGCGCGTAGAAGAAACACCTAGTCTACTCGTCCATGTGCACGATCTAAAGCAGCCCCTCTGAGAACAGCTGACCAAGTCCACCCCTCCAGCCTGTTATTTATTTATTTATTTATTTATTTTTGGTCTTTTTGAGACAGGGTCTCCCTGTAGCCCCAGCTGTCCTGGAACTCGCTCTGTAGACCAGGCTGGCCTTGAACTCACAGAGATCTGCCTGCCTCTGCCTCCCAAGTGCTAGGATTAAAGGTGTGCACCACCACGTCCAGCCTCTGGCCTGTTTTATATGTTCATTGCATTCTTCACAATTCTCTTCCTTTTGATTTTTTTTAAATTTGCATATGGCTATGTGTGGTATATGTGTATTTGGTGTACGTGCAAGCGGGGGCCAGAGGAGGATGTCATGCGCCTTGCTGTGTCACTCTTGGCCTTATCCCCTTGGGCAGTGTCCTTCACTGACCCCAAAGCTAAGCTGGCAGCCAGCAAGCCTTAGAGATCATCTTATCTCCATCCCTCAAAGCACTTGGAGCTACAGGCCCCACAAGATCACGCTCAGCTTTTTATGTGGGTTTGGCGTGAGGCCTGTACAGCAAATGCTCTTACCCACAAAGCCATTTCCCTAGGCTTTCTTGCACTTCCAAAGAGCCAGGCATAGGAAAGCCTTGAGCCCTAAGTGTTTAGAACTGGGAGATTCCCTATCTACAATGTGGGTGAAGCCAGCTCTGGTTAAAATGCACTCAGTGAACTGGTTTTGTAAACCATGTCAGCCCAATGGGGGTCACTCCCATTTATTTATCTGAGGGGGTTAATAATAACTCAAATTCATCAGAAGAATACTAGGTAATTTTCCAGGACTATAATTTAACATAATTTTCAAAGAAACATTTTAAAGCTGCTTTTCAAGCCACCCAGGTGGCCAGCCAAACCATATTTATGAAATTAGTAATGATGTTTTCTTTCAGAAAAAGATTGCAAGAATTTACCTTCGGCTTTCTCACCCTCATTCCATTTATAGTTTATATGAAGACGAAGTTTCATTTGACCTCATTTTAATTTGTCCAGTGGCTTTCATTTGGTGTCCTAACTCGGTATCTATGGACATAAAAGGAACTTTGTAGATCCTACTTTTAATTCTCCTTAAGCTGAGTGTGCTTGCTGGCTCTCCCTGGGAAGATGGAGAACTCCTTGTGTGGACTGCTGATTAACCTGTTCACAAATCAGAACCTTGAATTAGGTCTCAGGGCAGAAATGAAAAGGAGATGGAAATACGTATGACAGCACAGGTGTCCTGACAAAGTCTATTGTGATAAACCAACCAGTTTGGTTAGTTTAAGAAGAGAGAAAGGCTGAAGCCTGGATTAGGCTCAGACAGTCCCCCATGGAGAAAGAAAATAGTGTAATCTCTAAGATTATTTGTATTTCTGCTAAGTGAAAAACAGGACCTGCAGTCATCCTAGCAATAGACTATTTGCAAGACGCTAAAAGAAACCAGAATCAAAGAGATCTAACACCAGCTTCTGCAAGACTTAGCAGAGTCAGAATTAAATCCAAAGGACGTGGAGGTGGGAGAGGCATCAGCGAACAGTGTTTTGCTACAGGGACTTGTATGCCTCCCAGCTTCTGAGGAAGACAGAAGATCGGAATCTATGGAGTCGATGATTGCGTCTGAGTAGACACCATTTTTTAAAAAGGACAGCACCCCAATCCGTCCGACATCAACATTTTATTTCCAAGACGTACAAAGTGGCAAAGGGGAGATAAACAAAGGAAGGCACAGCCCAGGCATCTGTCTGTCCAGCAGATCTTCAGACCACTCACCTTCACATAAGGGTGTGCTCTCTCTGGGCATACAGACTACATACATATCTGAACCTCTTTCCAGAGCCCAGCATGAGCGTTGGCAGGATACGTACCCCATAACCTGTGGGAACACCCCTGGAAGGACATTGGAGAAATACAATCAATGGCTTGAGATTCCCAATTCAGTTCAAATGTGGTCCAGAATCTGAGTAAATATGAAAACAGAATTTACCTTCACTCAGGACAAGCAGATCCTTCCAGACTGAATAATGCTTTCTCTTTCTTGAATAGGGACTTTGGATGACGGGAACATACACAATCTCTTCTCCTGAGGATGCTTAAAGGAACCACCACTCAAGACAGGTGAGGGGCCAGCCTTGCACGTGGAACAGGCTGAAGAGCTTCTAAAGTCTCCCACATGGCTGACTCCAGAGACAGATGGATAGACATGGTCTCATCATTTTCCTTGACATGACAGTTTGGCCTCTGTATTCAAAGGTACAAAATCTGGCAGGTGACCCAGAGAGCTCTGAGAATCTAGATGTGCATGAAATTACTACCATCCTGAGACATAGATAAAGAGCTCCCTGTTCAGAATTGAGACCCACCAGAGTCTGGGCCAACAAGGTTAAAGAGCAGGTATTCCAGGATCAAAATCTAATATCCACCAGAGACAGAGGAGTTAAAAAAAAAACTCACAGCAGACAAGGAGGACATCTGTCTTCGGCCAGGGCTGTCAAGTTCGTGTCATAACAGAAAAGCAAGTCCAATTCCAGCTCTCAGATGCTGTCAACTTCAAGACCGCATGCAATAGGACAGTTGGAATGAATGCTGCACCCAGGGTAGCCCCAGTGGCTGGCTATCTTCTTCAGCTTCCCCCGAAGGTCTTCACTGTCTATGGCCCATGCTTACCTTGGAGTACCAGACCACTCAACTGGCACCCAAAAGGGTCTTCATGAGCCCTACTCTCTAGGAGTTCTCAGATGGTCGTGGGCCATTGTGAGTCCTTATGAACACCTATCCCATGTCCTTCCCTCCACAAGTAAAGAAGCACAAGAGAGCAATACCACAGCTACATATTTGGCAGGAAGGTGAAATCCAAGCATGGTGCTTTCTAATCGATTCTCCAGTAAGATCTAAGTACTGGGATAAGAAAAGCATCCAAGATGGCTAATTCTCATCTGTTGGACCCAATCGTCCCCTCCCAGAGACTGAAAAGTCCCATAAAAACCCTCTTAATTTCATGACATCTTCAGTACAGATACATCACCAAGAAGCAGCTAGCTACATATAAATATCCAGCAGGAGGGCTTGACCCCCCCCCAAAGGCCTCTCCCTCCCACAGCAGCAAATCAGTGCAGCCTTCCTTCCCGCAGATTTTTTTTTCCTTCATTCAGAAACAGCGCAGAAGAGCCCTGCCTCCCTCCAAGTCTTCTGCGCTCAGGACACTCTCTCAAAGGTTGGGGATCAGGATCATTTTTAGAGAAAACAAGCAAGACAACAGTGTTGAGTACTCACTTGGACGAGTCTATGAAGTATATTACAAGTGCACCAATGCTGAGAGCGAAGACTAAGACAACCTGGAAAAGAAGAGAGAGACGGATGACTGGAGAGCAGAGCACTGAGAGGCTGGCATTCCTGAAGACAGGCGCCCGCTCCCTTCAGGGACCAGCTTCTACACCCCGTGCCCTTGCTGCCGCCCCAGGACCTGGCTCTCTACCCAGAATGGAGAGCAACCTCACTGCACAGGCAAAGAGCAGGTTAAAAAGAAAAACAAACTCGGGGCTGGAGAGATGACCTAGCGGTTAAGAGCGCCGACTGCTCTTGCAGAGGACCCGGGTTCGATCCCCATCACCCACATGGCGGCTGAGAACCGTCTTTAACTCCAGTTCCAGGGGAATCCGACGCCCTCTTCTGACCTCCGCGGCATTGCACGACACGGGTGCACGGACCTACATGCAGACAGTACATTCATATACGTAATAAAAATAAATAAAATTTAAAAAATTAAATTAAGGCCAGGCGTGGTGGAGTACGCCTTTAATCCTAGCACTTGGGAGGCAGAGGCAGGTGGATCTTTGTGAGTTCAAGGCCAGCCTGGTCTACAGAGTGAGTTCCAGGACAGCTGGGGCTACAGGGAGACCCTGTCTCAAAAAGACCAAAAATAAATAAATAAATAAATAAATAAATAAAAATTAAATTAAAATTTTTTGAAAAAATTAAAAAATAAGAAAAACAAACTCAAAAGGATGAAATATTTCAGCCTGTACAGACCCTAGGACCAGGATTCAAATATAGGTATATTAATTTTTAACAGTTTTGTTAAGGTTAATTAACCTACAATAAAATTTAGCTAATTTAACCATATAATTTCCCAATGACTTTTGGGAAATTTACCATGTTATGTAACCATCACAGTGATCCAGTTTCAGGACTTTATTTTTTTTTGGGGGGGGGGGTCTTTTTGAAACAGGATCTCCCTGTAGCCCCAGCTGTCCTGGAACTCTGTAGACCAGGCTGACCTTGAACTCACAGTGATCCGCCTGCCTCTGCCTCCCAAGTACTGGGATTAAAGGCATGGGCCAACACACCCAGCCAGAACATATTTTTTTTATCTTGTCAATAAGATCGCTCATTCATCTTAAATTAATCCCTGTTCTTATCTTTTAGCTCCAGTCAGTCAGTAATCTACTTTCTGTCTCTACAAGAGAAGGATCCATTTGAAAGGCACATTTGTTTGTACAGACATCTATATGGATGCATGTATGGAGATTATATTAGATTATATTGTATTGTAATATATATATATATTACATTATATATAATGTAATATATATATATATATTACATTATATATACATATACATACATATATCTACACCTAGGTACAAATGTTCTCACTTCTTTGTCTTTCTGCCTCTCAGTCTCTCTCTCTCTCTCTCTCTCTCTCTCTCTCTCTCTCTCTGGATCTATGTAAGTGTATATGAATATACAATAATCAAAATTATAGGGAAACAATTTTAAGTGCAAAAAGCCAATTAAGTCATATGACAATCTTTAAGCTTCTCCTTACTCCTCACTCACAATCCATCACCAGAGATATAAAAAAGACAGCTTTGGCATCTCCTGCAATGCTGTTTATTTAATCTTTTACTGAGGAGACCATTAATGCAAATAAAAGATGATCCAAGTCAAAAAGAAGCTAAGAGCCAACAATTACTGCTGAAAGTCGAAAGTAAAAAACAGAGACCACCATACACAACATCCGCCTGCAATTCAATCCCATACCCTTTAGATATGCTAATTTCCCAGACAGACTACAGGGGAGGCCTTCAGAAACAACAGTTTTCCCAAGATGCACATGCAGAAACCCTGCTGACATAGGTGATAGATACAAGAGAATAGATTAGGCATGGTGATCAGCTGTGGTGTGTGTGTGTGTGTGTGTGTGTGTGTGTGTATGAAAGAGACAGAGAAATGGACAGAGAGACAGAGAGAGACAGAGAATTGCATACACTTGTATTTTGTATGCATTCTAATGTGGTTGCTAAAAACAAAATCTGCATGTAATACTCATTTAAAATATTGCAAAACCTCGTGTAGCAGGCTACACAGTATAAAAAATTATAGTCAAAATAACTGGGCACAACACAAGGAATATGCAGCCTCACAGCAACTGCTTTGACTCTCTTTTGAACAGAAGGATAAGAGTGATACAGCACTGGCATTTATTTCATTCTTCCATCTTGTTTTCCAAATAAGACTCCGTTACAATACAAGGCAGATCTTACAGCCAGTAATTGCCAGCTACCAATAGCATCTCTCCTGGCTGGCTCACCTCTACCTCTTCCCTTCCCATGGGTTCATTCATAGATTCTTTGCAAAGGTATGCACAAAACAAAACATAAGCACTCCCTCTGCTTTTTTCCTCTACAACAAATACCTTCAGGTTAAATTGGAGCTCTGCTATGATTTCTGAGCCATAAGTAGTTGGACACTGGCCCTGACCTCATCCTCAAAAAGACGCACAGCAAAGAGGCGTGGCCAGAACAGAATGAAGGGGGAGGTGCTTCTTCATTCATAAACAGTGGAACCAAGTGGCTCTGTGTGTCTGAACGCTGAGCTTCTGTCAGGCTCTGAAGAGTCCTACACCACTGAATGCTTCAGCCTCAGGAAAGGAAAATCCAAGTCTTGGCAAATGGCATTTTCATCATTCCGTAAGGAATTAAAACCTGAGCACTCCTGCAGAAACGATGGCTTCCCAGCACTGGTATGGCCAAAGTGACTGACGCTAATTCGTCCCAGCTGCCTACACTTGACATCTGCGATGGGGAATAATGTGTTGCTTATTTAAGCAAATCAGTGACAAGAGTTGGGACTCAATCCCGCCGTTCCCTTAAAAGAGACTAACTTAAATATCAGCATCTCTCAGAGAGGGCGAGGGCAGGAAACCAGGTAGGAGGTGACCCCCACAGTGCCTCTGTTGACTGGACCTAGGCTTGGATCCATGGGTCCTGCCAGAAGGCTGTCTCTCAGGGAGGTGCAGGGCATCCAAACTGTACCACCTGCCAGGAGCCACTGTCACATGCTTATATGCATAAAAGGAACAAAGCTTCTCAGCATGCAGGTGAACCGTGTGTGTGTGTGTGTGTGTGTGTGTGTGTGTGTGCATGAAAACTTTACACTTGCTAAGTGTGTCAGTATGATTGCATTGGCAGCTTGGATTCAGGTCATGAGGAAACGTGACCATGAAAAGAAAAGACTTCTTACATGATCCCAGCAAAGCCATCTCAAAGCAGTGATCTCTCTTTTTCTCCAGCTCTCTACCAAAGCCCCACTCTAAATAAAAAAATCAAACAAATAAATAAAACAGCGAAACAGAAAGAAACAGAAGCAGTGGACAGTAAGAGAGCTGAGCGGGTCAAGGAACCTGTCAAAAGCTTAGCAAATCCACGGAAGATGGAAGGAGAGAACCAACTCCACAAAGTTGTCCTCTGACCTCCATGTACACACCACGTACATATGGCTCTACATGTATATGAACACACGTGTTAATGAACAGATGCATTTTAGAAAAGGAAACCAGTAACAACAAAACCCAGCTAGAGAACACAAAATGATTATATTTTAGCCTAAATGTTAATAGTTATCTTCAATGGCTATCTAAATATTGAACATACACCACACAGAAGGCCCAAGAGAAAGAGAAGACTCAAGTTTACTTGGAATCTTGAAATATACTCTCATACAGAGAAGTCTTTATATAGACTCATCGTATGCTATTACATAATTGGTATTCAATTGCACAGTGTAGGTATAGTGAAAGTATACTAAAGCTATTGGTTAGCAGGATCATTAATAAGTGGATGAGGAGTTAGAGACAATGGGGTTCTTCTCTTAAGATCTCATCATTCTCCAATGTGCTTTTCTTTTTTTTATTAATTTTAGTTATTTATGTATGTGTATGAATGTACTGTCTGCATGCAAGTCTGTGCACCCGTGTCATGCAATGCCGCAGAGGTCAGAAGAGGGTGTTGGATTCCCCTGGAACTGGAGTTCTCCTGGAATTGGAGTTTCAGATGGTTCTCAGCCGCCATGTGGATGCTGGGGATCGAACCTGGGTCCTCTGCAAGAGCAGTCGGCGCTCTTAACCGCTAGGCCATCTCTCCAGTCCTCCAATGTGCTTTTCTTTGTTCAAGTTGTGGCTGCTTATCTATACTTCAGTAACCTTTCCATAAGCTCCCATAACCCTGGAGACAAGGAGGACTGAAGCCCAGGGATCAGGTAAGACAATACCAAGAAAATCACGGTGTCCTCCAGACAGCAAAAATGCATGTACCATCCAGCAGCTAAGTCACAGAATAACTCTTACTAGGACCAAGTCTATCCCATACAAGATCCTGTGTGTGATGACGAGTCTAATCTAGGAGATTGTTTACTCCGCTAGCTGTTGCTAGAGCCCATGAAGCTTGTTCAGCTCCTCACGGGCTGGACTTCACCCACCATGGCTACTGTTCTAGATAGCTAGCTCTACTGCTGTGATAAAACACTGGCTAAAACCAACTTGGGGAGGACAGGGTTTATTTCACCTTACAGCTTATAGTCTACAATCAAAGAAAGGAACTTAGGCAAGGCGGAACCTGAAAACAGGAACTGATCCATAAGCCATGGAGGAATGCTACTTACTAGCTTGCTCCTCTGGCCTGTGTTCAGTCTGCTTTCTTTTTATTTTAACTTTATTTTTTTATTTTATGTGTATGAGTGTTGTGCCTGCACGTATGTAAGTGCACCTGTGCTGTATAGTGCCTGCAGATGTCAGACAGAAGGAGGCATCGGATCCCCAGGAACTAGAGTTACAGATGGTTGTTAGCTGCCATGTGGGTGCTGGGATTCAAACCCAGGTCTCCTGCAGCTCTTATTTGCTGACCCATCTCAACAGTCCTCAGTCTGTTTTCTTATACAACCCAGGACCATCTGCACAGGGGTAGCACTCCCCAGAATGGGCTGGGGACTCCCACATCCCTCAATTATCAAGAAAACACCTCACAAAAATGCTCACAGGCCAACCTGATAGAGACAATTCCCCAACTGAGGTTCCCCCTTCCCAGGTGTGTCAAGTTGACAACTGAAGCTACGAAGCACAGCTACACTTGCTGCCATACTCTAATACTGACTGCAAACACCCACACTAGATACCAGTACTGAAAACAAGCACTTAGAAGGGTACTGACTCCTCACTTGGATGCATAAGGAAACTGAAATCAGGAAGAAAGCCTGGCATCTCTGCCTTCATTTTGTATCTGTGTTTTGCCTGAAGGTACAAAGGTAAGTCATGTGTCCTTAACCTCTCCTCCTAAGTCACCCTGAACTAGAGGAAGAACAAAACCTCTCCAAACACCATCCTTTTAGATGAAGACAATTATCCATGGTCATGAAGCTGATGCTTGGAACAGAACTAATCATCTCGCAGGAAGCACATGGGTCTCAAGGCAGAGATGCCAGTGATTAGGAGATGAATAACTTATCAAACCTCCTTGGAGGCCCACCTTGCTCAGAAGCTGAGACAACGATGGGCAGGCTTCCTCTCAGCCAGGACCGCTTACCTATGGGTATCTCTTGTTCTCTATTTAAACCTAAACCTTATTCATGTCATCACAAACACAGGCATGGGGGTCAGGGGACCATTTTATTGGCTCCTCTTCTCAATGTGACCTCATAGAATATATCTCCTCTACTCTTCAGTATCACTGTCACTGTAATTGGTATATATTGGGGATGGGTGGATAAGCCTGGCTTGTTGGGGCTTCTAGAACCCTTTTTGGGTGAGGGAGAGTTGATCTTCTTTAAGCAAGTGATACTAGACAGGCTGAACGAGTTCCAGTGGAGGAGCTCGCATAGAGGGATATCTGGGGACACAAACTTGACTCGATGGGCCTTCACATACATGACAAAGTGGATGAAGTCTTGTAGGTGGGCTCAGGAGGAAGGTACACTGAGCAGTGTTTCCAGAGTGCTAGATCCAAATTAAAAAAAAAAATTTGTGGGGCTGGAGAGATGGCCTAGCAGTTAAGAGTGCCAACTGCTCTTGCAGAGGACCCAGGTTCGATCCCCAGCACCCACATGGTGGCTGAGAACCGTCTGTGACTCCAATTCCAGGAGAACTCCAGTTCCAGGGAAATCTGACAACCTCTTCTGACCCCCGAAGCATTGCATGACACGGGTGCACAAACCTACATGCAGACAGTACATTCATACACATAAATAAATAAATAAAAATTAAAAAAAAACAATTTGATGAATATCATTGGAATAATGGAGATTGTGAGTCATCTATTTTCAGAACCCAAGATGAAACATGACAAGCATTTGCACAGAAGAATGCCAGAAACATAAACACACACACACACACACACACACACTCACACAGTGTATTAGAACAACAACAAAATGTCTATCATTATCGGGAGAAGTCTGGTCATAAATAGAGAGAAGAGAGA
This sequence comes from Rhizomys pruinosus, assembly GCA_009823505.1. Classification (NCBI taxonomy): domain Eukaryota; kingdom Metazoa; phylum Chordata; class Mammalia; order Rodentia; family Spalacidae; genus Rhizomys; species Rhizomys pruinosus. The sequence continues at coordinate 1,117,313 of VZQC01015297.1, read as the reverse complement.
TTCACAGTCATCTTCCTAGATGGAAATTCCAGCAGGCCACAAAGATCTTTCAAATGTTTGAAAAGAAAAGTCACAAAGATGGAAAACAGTATGGCCAAGCATACAATTTTCCCCTCAGTTACTGCAGCTCATGGGAAAAGTCAGTTTCAATGATGTTGAGAGCAGACAATGGGGTAGAAAGTTAAGGTTCAAAACATCTTCACGAAGGCTGCAAAATTAGTTTACAAAAAGAACAAACTGGCAAGTGAGAAAGCTGGAGGGAAAAAAAAACACCAGGTGAAGCCAACAAAAAAACAGATACTGGCAGGTGCCAAAGGCAGGTGTCCAAAGATGACCTATAAGCCTCATTATGATACTAAACCACAACACCCTGGCTAGAGACATGAGATGCTAATGATATGTGAGACATGACACTTGGAGTTATATGTAGAACTACATGTAACAGATGTGAGCATGCTCAGAAAAGATGGACTATGCAAATGACCCAATAAAGCCTACACTGGGACATAAAAGCTCTGGTCCTTCAGACAGCATTGCTATTTGAGTTGCTGAACTCTCTTAATCCAGCCCATTTCCTCCCTTGAAGTAATATTCTTTCTTAGTAAATTCTCCCACTTCCCTTGCTTGCTAGTGTCTATGTGTTTCTTCTGATTTGTTGTTCAGGAACATGAGAACCTGGACCTTCCCTGGATGTGTCATCTAAAGTATGATAGCAGAGGTCTGTATGCATACAGTGATCAAAATTTAGGAAAGGACACTCTTTGGCTATGTGCTAGAACCTGGATTCCAATAGCCAGGTTTATAACTAGCCTGGTAAGGGTAAAGGAATTCTGAAGACAGATACTTGTGCCCCTCCCTGCGGATTCCAGCCTAGTAAAACAATAGACCTTTAAGGAATTGGATTTCTCCCAAGAAACTCAGGCTAGGGAGAAGGAAAAGGAAAGGGTCCTGGAACTGGCCAGGGTGAGGTCTTATCTCCTGGAAAGATATTTCACACAGTTCTGACTCATATGGAGAATATATATATATATATATATATATAGTATTGGTCTTTTTTTTTAATTTTTTTTATTAATTTTATTTCCGTATGTGTATGAATGTACTGTCTGCATGCAAGTCTGTGCACCTGTGGCGTGCAATGCCGCGGAGGTCAGAAGAGGGTCTCGGATTCCCCTGGAACTGGAGTTCTCCTGGAATTGGAGCTTCAGACGGTTCTCGGCCGCCATGTGGGCGCTGGGGATCGAACCCGGGTCCTCTGTAAGAGCGGTCGGCGCTCCTAACCGCTAGGCCATCTCTCCAGCCCTGTATTGGTCTTTTAGAGACAGGGTCTCCCTTTAGTCCAAGCTGGCCTGGAGCTCGATATGTAGACCAGGCTGGCCTTGAACTCACAGAGATCCGCTTGTCTTTGCCTCTGCGTGCTGGGACTAAAGGCATGTGTCACCATGCCCAGCCAAACTGTATTCTTTTTATTTTATTTTATTTTATTTTATTTTATTTATCTTTCTTGGTGTTTTTGAGACAGGGTCTCCCTATAGCCCCAGCTGTCCTGGAACTCACTCTGTAGACCAGGCTGGCTTTGAACTCACAGAGATTTGCCTGCCTCTGCCTCCTGAGTGCTAGGATTAAAGGCATTCACCACCACGCCCAGCCAAACTGTATTCTTATATAATATCCTTTCAAGCTTAGGCCATTTGAAGTTTCCTCTTGTTTTACTTACTAGGCAGATATCTTGAAATATGACTCTGTGATGTCTCACTAACCAGGGATGTTTTATTACTCTGTAATATCCTGAAGCTCTTTGATGCTTTCCACTCACCATGTCTAACTACTGATAAAGACATGAAACCAAGAATATGAGTAAGTCACCAAATGGTCTAATAAGATACTGGACCAATTATTCTGGCAAAAGTGGAGATTATACATGACAAATATCTAAACTTCTGCCTGTGGTGTTTGTTTTTGTAAAGTGCGATGGATGTTTGACTGACTCTTAGCCCAATTAGCCACAATTCTCTTGGCCTATATATGTGCTATCCACTTTGTAAATGAATGTCCAATGTTGGCGCGTACTCAGGAAGCAACTTTCTTGAGATAACTGACCCATCAAAGTAAAGAGCCACAGGCCCCAGAGGGTAACCAGTAAATGTTAAAAGTCCTCTATAACCTGACTGGTACTTTGCTCTGGGCCCAGAAAAATCTTGAAACCATTATTGCTAATTCTGGGATGGGACCATATGCATGTAAAAAAAATAATAAAGGAGCTCTCCGACTCTTTCCTGGGTGACATGATGTCTAAGTGTTCCTCCAGGCCATACTGGAGCCACACAATGATGGGTCAGTGTTGGACAGGACCATGCCTTGACCAGGTTTGCTTGGCTGTGTCTATGTCTTGTCTTCTGTGTAAGCCTAACCCTCCATGGCAGTTCTTTGAAGATGACTGGGGATGGGGTGGGGGTGTCACTAGGTCTCTTAATTTGTCCCTCTTTTCTTTTCTTTTTTGCAAGCCACAAATTAATTTTAATGAGTCTAAATATTTGTTTGAAGTAACATTAATATAGTCAGTTGTTAATAGAACAATTAGGATAAATCATTGTTGTTTTGGATAGACAGAAAATCATAACTTTGTCTGATAAGATAAAACTCTTCAAGAGATGGGGGCTGGAGAGATAGCCTAGCGGTTAAGAGCACTGACTGCTCTTACAGAGGACCAAGGTTTGATCCCCAACACCCACATGGTGGCTAAGAACCATCTGTAACTCCAATTCCAGGAGAACTCCAGTTCCAGGGGAATCTGAGACCCTCTTCTGACCTCCGTGGCATTGCACGACACGGGTGCATAAACCTACATGCAGACAGTACATTCATACACATACAAAAAAATAAATAAAATAAAATAAAAAAAAAACTCTTCAAGAGAGAGTAAATGTGATTTTCTGGAGAAAATTATAGATAGAAATGCAAGTTTATGGATAATAATGGTAGTGGCACCTTCTTTTTGAAACCTTGGCAGATCAACGTGAGTCAAATCCAATGGCCTTTCCCAGATGCCCAGGGTATGAAACCCACAACACATTTCTGACCTGTTGATGCACCACAGCAAGTTAAAAAACCATTTTCATATAGTTGTCTTCTTGTATTTTGGGTTTGTTTGTTTGGTTGGTTTTATTGTTTTTATATAAATTTTTATCGAGGATTTGTACAACCCATGTCTCAACTCCCCATCAGAACCTATGCATCACAACATCCAAGCTAAGCCCTATCTAGTCAAGCTTCCAAACCCAGATGTCCTTTTTTAAATTTTTTTTATTTTTTAATAATAGGTAATAAGTAACGAATACAGGCATCCTTCATGTAAAACCAATTTGCAAGTAGTTATGCCCAAACTTATACAGCCCGAGGCCCCCATTGTCCAGCTGGGGGAGCTTATATGTACTATCACGTTGATCAAATAAGAGAGTCCAGTCTATGTTTCTATACTTTCGTAGTTCACCCAAATCGCAGCTCTTACATTCTACCATGCCCCCTTTTCCATAGATTGTTTCCCTAGGCTTTAGAAAAGGGGCACAGGTGGGGGAGAAGCAATGCAGTTTATTTTCTCTGGAGAGGCAGACCGATCTTTGTGAGTTCAAGGCCAGCCTGGTCTACAGAGCGAGTTCCAGGCCACCTGGGACTACAAGGAGACCCTGTCTCGAAAAGACCAAAAATAAATAAATAAAATTTGTCCCTCTTTTCAATGTGATTACATTGAATAAGTCTTTCTCTGTTTTTCTGTACAACTTGTCTCTTTGCATGGCCTATAGAGGAAAATGATGGAGTCCAGCTTGTTAGGGCTGCCAGAGCCCAGGTTGAAGCCCAAATTCTTTCAAGGGCACACTGAGCTACATGGGCCTTTGGAGATGGGCCTGGAGCTGAGGCTCACAGGAGTCATATTCCTGGGAAGCTTTCCTTAAAAAGCAGAAGTGGGGTGGGCTAGCAAGACATTTCAGAGAGTAAAGGTACTTGTAGCCAGACCTGACACCCTATAGCCAGACCTGACACCCTAAGTCTGATCTTGGAACCACGTGGTAGGAGGAGAGGGCCAACTCAAGTTGTCCATTGTCCTCCGACCCCCACGGGCAGATGAGGACACATGCTCAACACACGACATAAATAAATGCTTTAAAAAAAATCAGAGGTGCCTTTGTCCCATCCCATGACCACAGAATCTCAAACAGCAGCTGGGCACCTCTGTTTTGAACATACTCTTCTCAGGAATCTGATGTGTGGCCAAGAATGGGAACTCCTGAATTAAAGCCATTAGGGGAAAACCACTTAGCTCAAGTCAGAGATTAATTTACAAATGTCACCTTAACAATTAGCCCATTAGAACATATGTATGAGGCCTGCAGGCTTAGAGAATCTGCTAGGTCCGCTCCACAAAGTGCAGCGAGGAGGATGAATTAATTCTTTCCTAAGAGGGCTTTGCACGGTTTCCTCAGCTCACAGTAGAACAAATGACCCTAATTAACAATTCTACATGTTCAATATGGAATCAGGCTACTGGCATCAGAGCCTTTTCTCAGAAAACGGACAGTTTCCTCTAGGTAATGCTGAAGGCACATGACTTGCTTTATTGAGCTATGATTTATACATTTTAAAAATTGCTATATACAGAAAAATATAGGGGAGAATTTCAAAGGCAAAACAATCTGGAGGCATTTTGTTTCTGAGAGATAATATCATTTCAACACCTAAATTATAACACTGAGTCCAGGGAACTCAACAGCTTTTTTACTGAACTATGAGGCGCAAGGCCCAGAGTAAGAGGCCAGGAAACACAAAGCCAAAAAAGCTAAAGCCAGGCTAAGTCTGCCCTCCACAGGTCCGGAATCCACACAGAAGCTGGAATTCCTCAGGAGTTTTTTATGGGTTTAAGAAATACCGGAAACACGGGGCTGGAGAGATGGCCTAGCAGTTAAGAGCACCAACTGCTCTTACAGAGGACCCGGGTTCGATCCCCAGCACCCACATGGCGGCCAAGAGCTGTCTGAAACTCCAATTCCAGGAGAACTCCAGTTCCAGGGGAATCCGAGACCCTCTTCTGACCCCCGCGGCATTGCACGACATGGGTGCACAGACTTGCATGCAGGCAGTACATTCATAATACAGAAATGAATAAAATTAATAAAAAAAAGAAATACCGTATACACAACCTAAATAAATAAATAAATAAACCGGACCCTTTGATAGTGTTGAAAGAAAGTCCATGTAGAAACACCTCACGGCAGTCTTCCTAAATGATAGGGGAAGAGAAAAGGGAGATGGAAAAATCCAAGACAGTGAAAGAATTCCTGACCTTCTAGGTGGGCCTGTGGTAGGGAGGAGGACACCCTAGTGCCATGGATTATGATGGCATGTGGCAGGGGGAGGGGGCGATGACTGTGTTGCGTTATCTCTCTGGGACTCAGTTTCCCAGTCTCTGAAAGGACAGGATTGGGACAGAAGACTGTTAGATGAACGCATTGGGAAGCCACTGTATACAGTAAAAGAATTGAGAATTTTCAGCTGGAAAAGGCAGCACTCTCGTATGCCAACTGTGTACCCCTTGTAGGAAATTACAACGCAGAGTGACGACAATAACGCCCATAACAGCATCTGTGTCCAAGAGCCTTCTTTCATCAAGTTGCAGGCATGAACTTCGTGGATGTTCCAATTCACAGTGTGTGTTTTCAGCAGCAAAATCAAAACTATGAAAAACCTAATGTGATACGACTTGGGAGGGCCAAAGATCTCTCTCTCTCTCTCTCTCTCTCTCATGATTGCAGAGTTGGGGGTCTGCCTCCCTACCCCTCTTCATCCCTCTTGGGGTCTGCAAAAGGCCTCCAAATATTTGGTACATTTTTACCTCCAGAAACTCAGTCTGAGTCTTTTCTTAAAGGAAAACAAAGCAAAACAAAAGACCCAGAAGAAATGATTTTATTCATAATCTGGCACTTAATGGTTTTCCAAAGCAGATATATGATACTGCTACCAAAAAGGCATTTTGTTATCATAAATTTTAAAACGATTTATAAAGCTGAAAACAAATATTTTGGCAGTGCCATTTAAACACTCAAAGGTCCCTTAAATTTCCCACCTGACATTCTGACACACTGCATCTGATTTATGGAAGTGTACAATCATAAATGTTATAAATTGATTTGGTGGAAACCAAGATTCCAAAGAAGAGTTTAAGGAGAAATGTATTCAAGAAGAAAATAAGCCAGAGGAAAGACCTGCTTTTGGTTGTCATAAATAAAATGCAGACTGCTTCCATAGAAGAGCAAAATTGTGCTTTATCTACACGAAAGATTTTGGCTTAGAATTTGTTATTAGACAGTGTTTAGTGCTTAGGCTAGAACCCTGGGCCTTGAATGTGCTAAGTACACATTCTACTACCAAACTATGCCCCTAACGCCATATTCACACAAAATAAAGTCTAGAAAAAATGACCAGAATTTTACAGGTATTTAAAAGGTATCAATGGGAATATGGTGATCCCCCAAATATAACCTTATGAAATGACATTGAGTACACAAGGGCCCGGAGTCTTAGATCATAGCAAGAGGACCTTCATAAATAGCTTCAAATCAGCTGTAGCATGTTTTGATATTGACAGAGCTGAGGCTTTGAAAACTATAGCCCCTTTCTTCCCCTCTGACTGTGTCACCTACACCCTCCCTCTCCACATTCCAATCTCACCACACATTCAGTTCTTCTCACTCACCACTGGCTTCTTCCATGCCTTCCTACAACAGGGCCTTTGCACAAACTGCTCCCTCCTTCTAGAAGTGGCAGTGCTGCCCATAGGGGGCCCTTCCATCAGAATCCATCCCTATAGTCATTTCCTGCCTGCTGGATATAAAAACCAAAGCCTCTTCTTTTTCTTTTTTTTTTTCTTTAATTTTTACATTTATTTTTATTTTTTAAATTGTCATACACAGTAACAGTTTCCTTATGCATTTTCCTTTTTTATAAATTTATTTTTATTTATTTTTTATTTATTTTTATTTTTTTAACAAATCTAGACCCGTGTTCCTGCCCATTCCCCCACCCCGCCAGAGCTCATGCATTCATTCTGCCAAACATGCTTTTCATCTCTTTCTCAGTCTTTCTCAATATTCTCCATGAGGAAGTTGACTGTTTTGAGCAGAAGTTCACTGTTTCAGTCAGATCTTTGATGTAGTCCTTTCTGTTGTTGTTGTTGTTGTTGTTGTTGTTGTTGTTTCCAATATGCATTACGCCCAACTGCTTTGGACAAAAGCTCAGGGGGACCTACACAAGAAATACTTACAACTAGCATCCACAGATGAGGGATACCATTCGTCGTTTGTTTTTCTGGGACTGTGTTACTTCACTCAGCATGATGTCCTCTAGCTCCAGCCATTTTCCTGTAAAGCTCGTGATGTCATCTTTCTTTACTGCTGCATAGAACT